>PVKS010043662.1:0-14742 GCA_004027875.1 Aplodontia rufa | reverse complement strand
CTCCTTCCCAATACATCTCTACAAATGCCTTAGGTTGTATGACATTACACCTTATCCGGATTTAAAATGTGAGCCCGTATCTCTTATTGTAAAGGCCACACTCTGTCTTCTACCATATTCCATGAATATTATCAAGTTTTCTTCTTTGCCCACGAATAGGTGACCATCTGTTTTTCAAATTCAGTCTGTCTGACAGATCGTCCTTCTTTCCTTCTTCCTTTCTGCCTCCCCACCTCCCCTTTTCCTTCCCTTCCTCTTGAAAATGTCTCCATGCTTCTGCCCTGGGCTAACACACTTTTGCCAAAGAAAAATAACACCGACTGCTTCCTTCTTGTGGATCCTGTTAGGGGAGGAGAGAAAGGTAGGAAAGACTAAAATTTCGTGACACAATACAGTTCATCCAGAGTCTTCTAGATGTTCAAGCAACGGTGAGAGAATCGATGTACTTCAAAAAGAAAGTGGCAGGAATTCAATTTTTTTTATTTGATAGCTTGGATTTCTGAAAGGAAATACCCCCCAAATGGAGATGGTATTGACCAGGAAACATGGTATACATCCAAAAAGACATGGAAGAACAGAACTGTCTAATATGCAATTTAAAGATGTCTGTATTGCTGATGTAATTGCTACTTACATGACACTGAATTCTAACCAAGTGTATCATATCCTACACCTGGGAGAGAAAAGAGGGTAAACTGACAAGCAGGTTTTTATGTTAAAACTTAGGAGCCAAGAGCAGGCAAGGAATACTGTGGGAGGAGAAGAATTAGAGTTGAAAGGATGGAATTTTCCATAAGGAATACAAAGATTTCTGATACCTGACTTCTACTTAATTTGAAGGAGAATACTCATGTTTTCTAAAAAATATTCTAATCATGTATTGCTCACTTAAGTTCCACAGTTGAGAGTAATGTTGTCTCTAAATCATCTATGCATTTACTGATTTTAGTACTGTACAAAAGGCATTGAGGAAGACAGTAATTTATCACACATTTTTTGGCAGCTACACACATCAATTTCATTATGAAACAGGATTAAAATCAAATGTACAATGTTGTCAAGGGAAAAAAGTATTTTTCCCTGAAAGTAATGAAGCATTTAAGAGTCTTCTAAAAACTCAGGCTGGAGCAATGGCTTAGTGATTACAACACTTGTCTGGCATGCGCAAGGACCCAAGTTTGAATCCCAGCACCGTGTACACAGTGAAGTGTCGGAGCAACAAAAGCCACACAAAAACCAAAATAAAATTGATTCTCTCTCTCTCTCTCTCACTGTCCCTCTCTCTTTCAAAAAAAAGTTTCTAAAAACTCAGAGAAAGATAAATGAGTTCTTATGCAAGTAATAGTAATATTCTGTTATGATTGTGCTATTTTGAAATATATTCAATTAAACAAAGAATAGTTCAGCTAATGAACATTTATTGAGGCTTAGCCTCCTAACCAATGTGGAATACAGAAAGATTGTAACAATATCTTCTTGAATGGAGCTTACATTCTAATGTAAGGGACAAAGACAACACATAGTATCTATCTTAGTTTGGACCAATCAAGTAGAAGATAGTTAATCAGTTAGGATGTTATGAAACTAAGTACGATTCTATATATTCAGAGATGGCCAGGAAAGAATGCAGCTTAAAAGCCAGACCAGAATAGGATGAGAGGCACAGTACACAGCCAATTAAGGGATCACCCTGCTGCAAGCATGAGCTCCAGGGAGCTTCATTTGAAATCCCTGGTTTTGCTTCATTTCATTCTCCGACTTTACCATGGACCTTTGGACTGAAGATCTTCCCCCAGCCACCTGTCTTGTTACTGCTGCTGCATGGTATAAACACAGTTTGGTCACCCATACAGTTGCCTGACTATAGAGCTCGTTATAGCTCATTCTGATGACAGAGGCACTAAATAGCCCACAATGAACATGATTGACTCATTGGCTCCACTACAACAGGAGATGAGTGTGGGATAATCCAGATAGAGTTAGGGTTCTAAACCAACAAGAAGAAAGAGCGAGAACAGAGTTTCTGATAAAACAAAAAAAATTCAGTTTTCTAACATTAAAAGTAGTGATTCAGTTATGACAGGGACTAATTGGCTTCTTAAAGCAATGCGTATGATCCTCTTTAGAGCACCTAAAAATAACTCAGAGGGGCTGGAGCAGTGGTGCGATGGTTATGGCACTTTCCTGGCATGAGCGAGGATGCAGGTTTGAACCCCAGCATTATGTACACAATGGAGTGTCAGAGCAATGAAAGCCACGTGAAAAACTAAATAAAATTATTCTCTTTCAGTCACTCTCTCACTGTCCCTCTTTCTCTTAAAAAAATAAAAAGTAACACAGAGGGGAAGGTTGGAGTATTCCAAAATCAACTAAACAAAAATCAGCTTTGTCATTGCTGTGACTGAAAGACCTGAAAAGAACAATTTTAGGAGGAAAAATTTATTTTTAGGTCTCACAGTTTTAGAGGTCTGAGTCCATAGAAGGCTGACTCCAATATCTTGGGACTCAAGGTGAGGTTGAACATCATGGTGGAAGGCCTTGCTTCAGGGAGCAAAGAGAGAAACTCCACAACAGATACAAAATCTATACCCCAAAGCACACCCCACCTGCCTTCAATTTCCAGTTAGTCCCTTTATGGGAGATTAGGGCTCTTGTAAACCAATCATTTCACTTTATCCTTCCTGCATTGTTACACACTGGCTTTTGGGTGATACCTTTCCTTCCAACCGTAAAAATGTGCAATAATGCAAATTCATAATACAGGGTGATGCAAATGCATAATACCTGTAGGGTGTTCTTGATTCTTCCAAAGAGTGCTTCAGGCCAGGAAAGGGAAGTCATCCATTAAGAATGGATTCAGTGGGTGGACAACGGGGCATGAATGGCAAGGCAGAGTTAGATGTTAACTTAGGTAAGTGTCTCCTGCAGTGATATGATCAACTAAAGAAGACTCCAAATAGTTTTCTTTTGAGAAGGATGATGGGGACACCATTGAGTTCCCCTTCTTTGCTTTCATGCAGAACCCTAACCTTGTACTTTAGGAGCTCACTAGTCTCATAGTTCTTCTGGGTAAAAGAATGTTAACCACTGAGATCCAGCTGTTTTTGTAGAGGTGGGAAGGCTTCTGAAACTATAAATTGTAATACTTGGTTTTAAGTTAAAATATTAGATTATCTCTGTTTTTTCATAATGAAGAATCTTTTTTTTCTGCCATCAAGACAGAGTTCCAGTATTTCAAGTGCTGCATTGGTTTAGCTGAGCAATTTCTGAATATCTAAGTGGCAGGTTAACTAATAATACTTTTGTTTTTCTAAGTTTTATTTCTGTATTGTTATATTGCTAGATAGCAATGCACTGGGACAATTTTACTTGACATCCCTGAATACTTTCCTTCTCAGAGTTACAATTTAATGTTTGTCTTGAAATTTCTTTTTTTAAAATTGAAGTCGATATAAAATAGCACAGAAAGAACCTGTTATCGTCATTGTCCTTTACACAGAATCAATCCCTTATTCTTCCATGTCTATATATTAATTCATACACCCTGTTGTTATAGCACTTAGGATACAATTTTTTTATTCATTAAACATGGTCTTATAATTAGGAAGGATTCATAATCAAACAGTCAAGTACAAAAGTATAATGACAGAACAAGCCAAGGCTGGTGCCATTCCATGGTTTCCTCCCTTGGGTTCCCCATGGTTCCATGTTTCCCCCTATTTAAGCCCTAAGTTAATTGGACTTCTCATGGAAGTTGGAGGTTTCCCTCTGATTAGATTCCCCATACTACCTCCCACCAGTCTCTTTGATATTCTTCCTATTCCCTTCCCCCCACCCCCTCTCTCTGTCCCCCAGCATCCTAGACAAGGTTCCCCACCATCGTGTAAAAATTCATAATTTTGAGGTAATTGTTAGGTTAGCCATCTATCATACTGTTTCTGCTTGTATTCTAGCTTCCACAAATGAGCAAAATCATTCGGCCCTTGAGTCTCTGAGATTGGGATACTTAACTGAGCATAAATTTTTCCATCTCCATCCATTTGGCTGCAAAAAAAAAAAAAAAGCATCGTTTTCTTTAATAGCTGAGTAGTATTCCATTGTATATATGTACCCAAGTTTTTGAATCCACTCATCACGTGAGGGGCATCTGGGTTGGTTCCATAATTTAGCTATGGTAAATTGAGCTGCTATAAACATCGAAGAAGCTATGTCTCGATAATATGCTGATTCTTGCTAGCTGGGTCAAAAGGCAGTTCCAGCCCTAATTTTTTGAGGAGACTCCACACTGCTTTCCAGAGTGGCTGTACCAGTTTGCAGTTCCACCAGCAATGTAACAGTGTTCCTTTTTTCCTACATACCCTTCAGCATCCATCATTGTTTGTGTTCTTCATTTTTGCCACTCTGACAAGAGTGAGGTGGAATCTCAGTGAAGTTTTGATTTGTATTTCTCTTATTGCGAGTGATGTAGAGCATTTTCTCATATGTTTGTGGACTTTTTGAACTTCGTCCATTGAGAAGCTTCTTTTTAGTTCCATAGCTCATTTATTAATTGGATCATTTGTGATTTTGGTATTTAGTTTTTTGAGTTCTTTGTATATTCTGCATATTAGCCCTCTGTCCGAGGTGTAGAAGGCAAAAATTTTCTACCATTCTGTAGGTTCTCTCTTGAGACTCTTGACTAAATCTTTAGCTGTGCAAAAGCTTTTTAGTTTAGTTGCATCCCATGCATTTATTCTTGACTTTACTGCTTGCACCATGGGAGTCTTGTTAAGGAAGGCAGTGCCGACCTCTATGTCATGTAATATTGATCCTATTTCTTTTTCAAGCAATTGTAAAGTTGCTGGTTTAATATCCAGATCTTTGAATCATTTTGATTTAATTTTTGTGCAGGGTGAAAAGTAAGGATCCAATTTCAGTTGTCTACATATGGCTGACCAATTTGTCCAACACCATTTGTTGACCAGGCTATCCTTCTTCCACACTATGCTTTTGCCCCCTTTATCAAATATCAGATAGTTGAAGATATGAGGGTTCATCTCAGAATCCTCTATTCTGTTCCATTGGTCTTTTGTTCTGTTTTGATAACAATACCATGCTGCTTTTGTTACCATAGCTTAGGAGATAATATTGTAGTAAGGTGTTTCTTCTGTTTTAGATGAGTCCTCCTCACAATCCTCTCTTTATTTTATTCTGAGGTCTGTAATTATTCAGACATTCTCACTAATGAATTTAGGCATTACTTTTTCTAAAATAAAGATCACACTGAAACTCAGTATCTGCTGTTTGCCTGCAAAGCCCTGGGAACTGGTTTGGGCATCAAGAGTTTTCTGCACTGTGCCTCTTATCCTATGCTCAGATACTGTTGCTTTGAGACACTGACTTTGAGAGTGAACGTTGAGGTATAAAAGCCTTAAATTTTACACTTGAATTTGCCTTATTTTCAATGTTTCCAGTTAATTTTCCCTCTGTTTGTTTTCTCAAGCTAAAGCTGCTGTTTTCTCAGCAGTGGAATTGAAGAAGAAACAGAGTCCATTATTAAAATTATTATTATAATCACATACCAAATTCACCTTGTTTTTTTCATTTATTTTGTCCACATGCTTTTTTTCCCTATAATGTTTTCCTAGTAAATGATCCTTCCTCTATTTCCACAGTTCTGATATTCTTTTAAATGAAATATGTTCTCATTTCTCAAGGCTGCGTGCATGTCCTTCCCTTCTGGTGCCTATTTCTGCTACTTTTCTCATTAATATGCATGTTCTTTTTTTAATTTTCATTGTTATTGTACCTACTCCTCTTTTTTCCTTGCTGAATGACACTCTCTCTGCCCCCCCACCCCTCTCTCTCTCTCTCTCTCATCTCCTTACTTAGTAGGCCTCATCTCTTTTCTCTTAGAAATCCCTTTATAAGATACACTTTCTCCCATAGTCTTTGTACACAAAGGTACAGATGCCTCAGGAATAGTCCATCTGTTTTGCTTGTTCTTGCTCCTGTCACCTTAATTAAGCAGCAGCCCATGTCTAGATGAAGGTACGAAGCCTGATAAGCACTCTAAAGCAAGAGCACAATAAGCATGAGTGACTGGGAGTGAATCATGTTATCAGTAGGAGAGGCATTTCGGGGAGCCAGTGATTTCTGACCTTCTCGACAGTACAGATGCTTAGCTCAATTGACTAAAAGTCAAAATGAAAAATATAAATCTTTCCGCTTAAAGAGCTGGATTGATTCGTTGAGTGAGGCATCATTTGCCCATGCTTTACTATGTGGACAATTGTATAAAAGGCCGGTGAAAGCTATAGTTTTCTTTGGGCAAGTTCTCTCACCCCATGTTCCTCCCCTACGAAGGGTGGGTACAGTTCGAAAAGAGCCCTTCTCTTTTGGATAATGTAAAATAGATCCAGTGATCATCTTAAATTACATTTGAAATGCCATATTTTTTAAGGCAATCTATTAATTCTAGACTAGTTTTGCCATTAAGTAAAGATGAAAACTCAATTTTTTTCTATGTTGGTGAAAATTGCTTTCTCTTATTTTAAAAAGAATTCAAAAGGGAAAAATCAGAGGGATCATTTTATCACTTGCCCAAAATGGGTTGAAAAAATGCTACACTTTATATGGCAACTGTCATTTTAATATGAAGGCATTAATTTTATGTTATTTTTAGTGTTTGCTTGTAGTTCACTTTCAAGGGTGTCCTTCAGGCTTGAAAGGAAAAAATATATTTCCTATTGGTTTAAAATGTCTATGTCACCATTGGATATTAATAGTAGATCTAATGACAGAATTGGCTGGCCCAAACTCATACTATCCTCCTTCCAGCTAAGTAAATGTTCCTCCCTGTACTTTTGATAATGAAATAGAAATAATCCTTCACATTTTATAACATTATGATTTGCAAAGCTTTTTCATATTCAATACCTCATTTAATCGTTAAAATCAATGCTGTGAGCTAGGTATTATTTTTCACATTTACATGTGAGAAAATTGATGCTCAGGGTAGTAAAGACTTGGCTGATGACACAAAGATAGCATCAGAACCAGGAATTAATACTTTCTCTCCAGGGTGGCCCTTTCCACTTCAATGCACTGTGTCTTCTAGTATAATTTGTTCTTGCCTGCTGAACTAACTAGCTAGTGTCTTCACGTAATACCGTAAATAAGCTAGTGCTCACCGAGCACCTACCATGTTCCAGACCCTGTTTTAAGCATTTGCATGTATTAACTAAACGGACCTTCACAGCACGTGTAAAGTAGGCAAATAATATTCCCATTTTAAAAACACAGAAACATAGAGCTTAAGTAACTTTCTCAAGGTCTCACAGGCAATAAATAAAATAAGTAGGTATCAGGACTGGACAGTATGTCTCCAGAAACTGCATGGCCAACCAACATCCTCTCTTGCCTCCTAAATCACCAAAACCCCTAAAGATTTTTGAATGACTGTTGTCATGAATAGCAGAAATTGCAGCGAGCATCTTAGTACCACGGCAATAAGAATTTCAACAATTATTATCTTGGTGCACTTTTCAAAAAGAATGGTTTCTGATTGAGTAAAACTAATTGAAGTCTGTGTTTACTTAGGAACCACTGAATCTAGTTTGGTGATTTGTCAAGAATGGGGATGTTGGAGGCAGAGTAGGAATCTCCGGTCATCATCTCCTCACAGAAACACCAGTTTGACCAGATATTCTTGCACTAAATTACCTTCACAAGAGCTAAGGACACTAGGAGAGAAACCATGGTGCCTGGTCTTAAGAGTAATGCTATTGGGCTGGAGATGTGGCTCAGCAATATAGTGCTTGTGTGGCATGTGGGAGGACCCAATTTGATCCCCAGCACCACACATCCAACTAAGTGGAGGAAAAAAGGCAGATGAAAAAATAAAAAAATAAAATTGACTCCCCTCCTCTGTCTCTTTACTTCTCCCCCAACCCTAGAAAAAGGAAAAAAAGGATAGTGGTATTGCCACAAAGATACTAATTTTGAGAAAACATCCATGGATTTCAGTTATTCTTTAAAATAATAAAAATATTTGTTGAGTATTTGTTATATTCCAGGGTTGCGTTAGGCACCTGGAGAATATCCCTCTGAAGTTTAAACCATAAGAAAGGACACACTTTTGAACAGAGATAGTTGGTAAATCTCTTAGGGCGCAGATCCTCATGGAAACATAAAAATCCTTTAATGTGTAGAGAGCAAGGGCGGCTTAGCGGAAACAATAGCATTAGGGCTCGTCTTTGGATAGAACTGCGGAAAAAGGCAAATGGTAATGCATGGTGTGACTATGTGGTTTTTTTAAAGGGGTGTCTCATTAAACACAAACTTACGCCATCAGTCATAGGGACTTTATGTGAAGGTGAGAATGAAAAGAATCTATTTTTAGAACATGTTGTCCAGCCATGAATGGAATCTCAACTAATGTTTGTTGAAGAAAACCTCTGTATTTGCCACACTGTTCCCTGCCTTTGGAAGGGAATTGGGGACACTAAGAAAAACAGGCTTTCCTGCCTCAAAAAAAATCAATTTTTATAGCTATTTATATTAACTTTTTTAGAACATGCAATATTCATTTTGATTACTGTTAAATCAATATGATTTCCAAATGAATTTCTCTGACTTTTGCATTGCTTATTAAGCTGAAAATTGTAGGACTATGCACATAAGAATGTCAGAATTTCATCAAGAGAGGTTTTGGTCAGTGGCTTTTTAAGACCTCAAATAGGTTCTGTAGTTTGTTCTTTTGGTAACATGAAGTCTGAGGATTTCTTTGCTGAAATTCATCACTCTTCTAATAAAAATGACACTGAAAGTATTTTCAATGGGAACTGACACAAAGAAATTGACAACAAAGGAGTATTATTAGTCTGTCAAAAATCATGACAATACTGTCAAAAAGAAGACTTATATTTAAATTTTTTGCTTGCCATTCCCTCTTCTTAAGTGTCCTGATCACATTTAAGCAATTCAGCACTCCTTCTTTGTGTGGACTACCTGTCAGCTGAGCTGTAAATGTAAATAAACCTAAATTTCATGTCTAAATGCATCCTCTCTATGATAAAGCTTCTTGTGGTCAGAATCAAGTGGAACACCAGTTTTCATTTTAGCAGTATACAAACACACATATACAAAAGATAAACTACAGTTTAACCTCCAAAGGATGTACTAACTGAGAACACCAGTTCCTGTGATATGGCCAGCATTCACTCTCAGGAATTTTAGAGAGGAAGGATGCTGGCTACTGGAACTTATACAAGTAAAGCTGAAAAAAATAGGTTCATTAGTAACTTCTTCAATCTATCTACTTACATTTATTCAAATATTTTGTAGCAACTATTTGTATAAACCACTGAGTTAAACAGGTGATAAGGGTATGGGGATGAACGAGATGGTCTTTCCCTCCGAGAGCTTACAACCATGTGAACAAACAGATGTGTAGACTACAAGAAGATACAGGTGTACAATATGATTATAACATGAGGAAATTAAAATAAATATCATACTTTAAAAAAAGCAGGGGTCTATGAGAATAAGCTATGGGCATGATTTTTTTTTTTGGAATGGCAGAATCTAAAACGGATTTGAGGAAGTAGAGTTTGTGGTTGAGCTAATTGAATCATGCACGGGATTTTAAAAACTGGAGAAACAGAGAAAATAGTGCTGGCAAAGAGAAATGTATAAACAAAGGAATGGACGTTCATAAGGCAAATGGATGCTGGTGTGGTGGAAGTACAGGTGTGCGCATGACAGTGTGAGAGATAATTATGAGAAAAGTGTTGAGGACATATTGATTATAAACGTCTTTTAAGTCCTAAATATGTGGACTTTCATGTGTAGATGATGTCAGTGATAAAGGTTTTTAGAATCTAAAGGTACAGTCTAGGATGAGCTATTTAGAATAAGTATTGCAAATTACAGGAATTATATGTTATTCTTGACATATACCCATGATTGTTTCCTATCTTTGCAGGTACCTACCTTCCTCCCTTATTCACTGTTTAATTTTCTACAGTTTCAGATATCAAAGACCAACTGTACTCTGAAATATTAAATGGAAATTTCCAGAAATAAACAACTTAACAATTTTAAATTGTGCACCATTCTGAGTAGAGTGATGAACCCTCACAGCACCCTGTTCAATTCTTTCCAGGACCTTTGTCCAATGTATTCATGCTCTATATGCTACCTTCTCAGTAGTCATTCAGCAGCTTTCTGGGTTTTCAGATCAACTATTTTAGAGTTGCAGTGCTTGCATTCAGGTTGTCCTTCTTTTACTTGATGATTGTCCCCAAAACAAGAATATTGATGAAAGTAACTTGGATATACCAAGGAGAAGCTATAAGGGCTTTAAGTGAAAAGGTGAAAGTTCACAACTTAATAAGGAAAGAAAACACTCGTATGTTCAGGTTGCTAGGATCTATGGTAAGAGTGACTTCTGTTAATGAAATTGTGAAGAAGGAAAAATTCATGTTAGTTTTGCTATCACCTCAACCTGCGTATTTATAGAAGTGGTGCATGGTAGCTCCGTTAAGAAAAGGCATTAAATTGTAAGATACTATCCACAATTTCAGATCTTTGGGGTTGTAGAATACACTGTCCACCAATGAGGGGAGATACCTGTATTTTAGTGAACTATCTTAAAGATGCTTTATCTTTGAAATAGAGGTTGGCATCCTCAACATGTTATCCTCCTTGTAAAAAATGATATTTTCAACAAATTCACATGCATATTATTAAGATATTAAATAATACAAGCAGGTTTACATTGAAAAACAAAATCTTCTTTCCTACCCTTGGTCATCCGGTTTCACTACCCAGAAGAAACTACACTTCATCATTGAATAGATACATCATTTGCAATGATTTTTTTTAAAGAGAGAGAGAGAGAGAAAATTGAATATTTTTTTCATCTGGCTTTTGTTTCTCCTACACTTAGTTGTGTATGTAGTGCTGGGGTTTGAATCCAGGTCCTTGCCCATGCCAGGCAAGTGCTCCAACTGTTGAGTCACTGCTCCAATCCCTACAACGATTTTTTTTTAAAGGGAGAAGAACAGTGAAAGAGAGAGACAGAATCAATTTTTATTGAGTTTTTCACATGGGTTTCATTGCTCTGACACTTAGTTGCGTATGTGGGTTTTGGGGTTTGAACCTGTGTACTCACGCATGCTGGGCAAACGCTGTAACTGCTGAGCCGCCACTCCAGCCCCCCTACAATGACTTTTTAAAAAAATTATATGAACTTAGAAATGGTTATTTTCATACTATTGAACCATCAATTATTTATAATTTCTGGGATATTAGGATTACTTCATATTTTATTCACTATTACAAATAACATTATAATGAACATTTTGCATTGTTATTTTGAAAAGTAAACTTTATTCTTAAAAATAGTTTTAGATTTAGAGAAAAATTGCAAGAGCACTACTGATAATTCCTACATACCTTATATCATTAACATCTTACATTAGAATGTTTTTTTAAATTAATTAATAAATATTGATATGTTATTTCAAATAAATAAGTCCATAATTAATTTGGTTCCCTTAGTTTTTACCTTGTGTCCTTGTACTTTTTCAGTGTTTCATCCAAGATGGCACATTGCATTTAGTCTTTGTCACCTTATCCTCCTCTTGGTTACAGCATTTTCTCAGACTTGCCTTGTTTTTGATGACCTTGTCATTTTTTAGAAATACTGGGCCAGGTATTTTTGCAGCATACTCCTTCTATTGGAGTTTATCTCTTGTTTTTCTCAGTGGTGTATGTTTTAGAAATGAAGACGACAGAGGTGAAGTGAAACAGCGTTTCAATACATAATATCAAGAGTACATTTTGTGAACACATTATCCATGTGCCGCTGGTTGAAGTGGTTATCAGATTTCTCCACTGTAAACCTACTATCATTTTCTCGTTTCTACTACATTTTTGGAAATAAGTCACTATGCACAGCTCACACTTAAGGATTTGGGGGTTATTTTCCAATTTTTATAGACTCTACTGTCTACGGAATATTTTTGGATTTCTTCCACATGGGAGATCTGACTCTATTATTTGCTTATCCAATCATTCTTTTATATTTGTATGGACTCTCAGAGTTTATTTTGTATTTAGAGTTGCAATGCAAAATAAATTGTTTTGTTTTTCAAATTGTTCCAACTTTGATGATAAGTTCCTATATCCTTTTCACATTCCCCATCGATGTGATTTCTTTAAACACTTCCTTGTTTTCTGGAATTGTAAAATCCTCCAAGCTCATTTCCTTCCTCAGTCCTTAAAAAGTTTGTTTTTCTAGAAGCCCTGATTCCTTTAATAGAATGATATTAGAAGTCAAGCTTTTAGTGCTCATTTTATTTGTTGCTATTGTGTACTCCTGTGTTTAAGCATGATCTGCTGACAAAAGAAGTGTGTGTGTGTATAGTAGCCTGTGTGTGTATACCTATGTACAAAGATTCATATGTAAGTATATATATTTGTAAAGCTATATATCCAACTGTATGATCATCTGAATCATTCCTGCCTCCTCCCAGTGTTTATCTGTGGATTTCTATTCCCGAAGTGAGGAACTTGGCTTCTACTTTCCCCCATACATTTACTTAACTGTTGAATTTCAGTATACCTATGTAGCAGAACAAAAAATTTAACCCATATTTCTATGGGAAAACACTTTTATCTTTAATCTTATAGACTCCACTTATTTCCAGATTATTTAGTAAGCAACTTTTACCCCAGCTGCTTCACTGTGGTTATGTCACATATTAAATTTGTGATAAGTTAGATACCTTTAGCATGGTCTATGTTCCATCTCAGAATGAATTCATATTGCAAAATCTACAACTAAAAAAAGAAAGAAAGAAAAAATAAGGATGCAATGATGCAGGAAATCAGTAAGGATATAATTTAGAAAGTTGACCTCGACATTACTGTCAATCAATTTAATTTCATTGACTAGTATAGACTACTCCATCCTACAACAATACAACACACACTCTTCTCAAGCTCAGAAGGAATATTGACCAAGTAGACCTCCTTCTCAGCTTAAATGTTTACCTTAACAAATTCAAAAGAATGTTAATCACTTTGAGAAAATAAAGGATATACATGAAATAAAAAGAAAAGTGAAATTCGGAATTGTTAACATTCATAAAATAAAATCAATGGAAAAGAAATAAGTAAAAAGTAGGACATATAAATAACATTATCTTTCAATATATCTTACAATTTTTGAAATTATATAAATATTTAAGAATTCAAATTGAAGGGTAAAATAGGATGAGTTTATTCTTGAATACATTATTGTGAATTTTAGCAAACCAAGGACAAAGGGAACTATTTCAGAGTCAGAACAGGAACAAGAATTAAATTGCTACCATAATTCTTACCAGTTTTGCTGGATACATGAAGGAAATATATTGTTCAAAGGAGAGTACTTTAAATATGTGGTTTTATATCTTGCTAAAATATTACTTAGATATGAAGGTTAAACAAATTTGTTCTTAATGCTATGGTTCAAACTATGCTTTGAAGATACCACTGGAATATTATTCAGTGATAAAGAGAAATTATCTAGTGAGCCATGAAAACCACGGGGGAACCTTAAATGTATATTGCTAAGTGAGAATAACTAGTCTGAAAAGGCTATGTACAGTGTGATTCCAACTATATGATGTACTGGAAAAGCAAAACCATAAGGATATTAAAATAATCAGTGGTTGCCAGGGCCTTAGGGGCAGAAAAATAGATGAACAAATGGAGCACAGGAGATGTTAGGGCAGTAAACCAATTTGCTCTGATACTGTAATGGTAGATATGTGACATCATACCTTTGTTAA
Source organism: Aplodontia rufa (assembly GCA_004027875.1). Taxonomy (NCBI): domain Eukaryota; kingdom Metazoa; phylum Chordata; class Mammalia; order Rodentia; family Aplodontiidae; genus Aplodontia; species Aplodontia rufa. Next base: position 916 of record PVKS010043662.1, on the reverse strand, counting down.
AATCTATAAAATGTGCAACACAAAGAGTGACCCTTAATATAAACTATGGATTTAATAATGATAATATATTGATGTTGGTTCTGTTTTTATAATTGTAACAAATATACCATATTAATGCAAGAAACTATGTGTATGTGTAAGCAGAAGGATGGGATGCAGAGGATCTCTTTGTATTTTGTGTTCAATTTTTCTCTAAGCCTAAAACTGTTTTTCAAAATGAAATATATTAGTTTTTTAAAAAATCATGCTCCAGAGGAAAATTAAGGGAAGAAATCCAAGTGAGCACAAGAAAATATGGGGATATGAATAAGAAAATTATCAGTACAATTTATTTTAGGTAAACAGGTAATAACTTTAGAGTTATAAAGGGAAAGGGAAGTGAGGGATAAGGGAGGGTAATTGGGGGGGGCACTCCTGGAGATAATTGCAATATCCAGAATATTTACACATTTTATACACATTTTATATTATTTTGTTAAAATCGTGTAAGGTTGTTCAAAAATAAAAAAAATAAAATAAAATTTTGATCCATGTATATCAAATAAGGAAATAAATTAAAACAATTAAAATTGAAAAAATAAAAATAAAAATAAAATCTTTTCTTCCTTACCCTTTCTAGTTTTGAATATGGTACCAGTATTCACTGGTACCACTCTTCTTTTCTTTATAGATGGAAATCTAGTTATGATGTCATGATCATATATTGAATAAGCTATATTTTTCCTGCTTAACTACTATGAAAGTATTTATCATATATTATATTTTCATTTATAGTGGTTCTAGTTTTGAACTTAGTTTTGTGCCAGCAACTTGTTTGTCTGTTGAGCTCTTAACATGCTATTTTAATTAAATTGGTGTCATAGAATTTTTCATATCTCATATGTAGGCAGTGCCTAATATCTTTTAAAGCTTTTTA
>PVKS010043661.1:0-14741 GCA_004027875.1 Aplodontia rufa | reverse complement strand
TATTTAGCAACTGAAAAAAAATTAGCAAACTCAAAGGACAAACATGTATTGAAAAACTTATTTGCATGAAATAGAACACTCAAAGGGTTTATTTCTAATGTATAATTAGCATATTCAAATGTATTTTTTTTAATTTCAAGAATTCCTAATTGGCATAGGACATAAACACAATTCATGTAAAGGAAAACACAATTAGAAAACAGATCCATGTGAAGTTGTAAACAAATAAATGTAAATTAAGGCAAAAAATTGCTTCCAACAAAACAATGATATGTATATATTTTTAAAATTAGATTTACTCCCTGGAGCCCGCCCTAATTTCCCATGCTTAGTCCTACCCCCTTGCCCCTTTCCGCCTCCTTCCAGATACATCTCTACGAATGCCCTAGGTTGCGTGTTACTACACCTTTACTGGGTTTAATACATGAGAGCTGACCACCTTTCACACAGGCCTGGTTCTAGTTCCAGCCTCCACAGATGAGTAAAGACATTCGACCCTTGACTCTGTGGGTTAGGCTAACTTTACTCATCATGAGTTCTTCCATCATCATCCATTTACCTTGAAAGGCTTCAATATCATTGTTTCTAAATGCTGAGTAGAACTCCATGGTATATATGTACCAAAGTTTTTGAATGCATTCATCCAGCGAGGAGCATCTGAGCTGTTTTCCATAATTTAGCTGAGATTTCCCTGTGCATTGAGAAGCCAATGAGCATCTCTGGCCCATGTTTCCTAAATGCCAGTAGTGTTTTTCCATGAATCTCTCTAATACCCAAAACGATTTGTGTATGCAAATGCCCCAAGGGAACAAAATTAACCATGTTTGAGACACACTGAACTTTTATCTTGAAAGAAAGCATCTTTTACATTTTGGAGGGATGGCTTGTGGTTGATTCTGCCTATAGAGAGGGACATTGGGAAAGATGGCTTAGAAAGAAAGCCCTGGCTCAGGACCTAACTCTGTCCTTTATCTTCCATGTTCTTTCCTTCTTTTGGTGGCCTGTTTCCTGCTTTTGGGGGATTTCAGAAATAAGACATTGCAGATGGAGAAGATCAAGACCCGTTTGAAGGCTGAGTTTGAGGCACTAGAGTCAGAGGAGAGGCACCTGAAAGAATATAAGCAGGAAATGGACCTTTTGCTACAAGAGAAGATGGCCCATGTGGAGGAACTCCGATTGATACATGCTGACATCAATGTGGTATGTAGTTGGCTATCTGGCGCCTACCTATTGGCCCATTAAGGAAAAGGAATTAGTGAGTTCTGTGGCCCCTCTTTCAGATATAGCCATGTCTATGCTGGGGGAGCCAGCATCAGGCTGTGGTGAAGTGGAAGAGTCCAGGATTTTTGAGATCAGTACAGGATTTGCTCCTGACTAACTGTATGTTACTGGACAAGTCCCTTCTCTCTGGGCCTCAGTTTTTCTCTGCACAATGGGAAGAACTCCATAACCTCCAAGAGCACTTTCAGCTCTAACATGCTCCAATTTGGGAGTCTGGGTGTTAAGAGTGAGCTTTAAGGAAAAGTGCAATAGATGCCTGCCTCAGGGGTATAGCTAAGGTGCTCCAAAGCTCCCAACCTGACCAAAAAAAAAAAATCATTTCTGCCTGCCTATTAAAGTGAGGCCTGCTCATTAGAGTGTCTTACCTGGAGACTCTTAGAACATACAAAACTGACTATCTACTAAGGTGACAAGCTTCTCCCACTTGCAGCATTCAAGCAGAGTTCTGGCTTCTGTATTGATAATTCCTTCACCAGGAAGGAGGTTGGAGGTGCTGACCAATTCATAGAGTCCATGATAATTATTTTTTTTTAAATTTACTACCACTCTGGAAAGCAGTGTGGAGACTCCTCAAAAAAGTAGGGCTGGAACCACCTTATGACCGAGCTATCCCACCCTGGGTATTTTCCCAAAAGAGCTAGAATCAGCGTACTACAGAGATACAGCTACTTCAATGTTTATAGCAGCTCAATTTACTACAGCTAAACTATGGAACCAGCCCAAATGCCCCTCCCTGGATGAGTGGATTCAAAAACTGTGGTACATGTATACAATGGAGTTCTATTCTGATATTAGAGATAATGATATGGCATTTGCTGCCAAATGGATAGAGATGGAAAAAAAATATGCTGAGTGAAATATCCCTAACGCAGAGACTTAAGGGCTGAATGATTTCTCTCACATGTGGTAGCTAGAATACAATCAGAAACTGATTGAAAGTTGGCTAAGCTAATGATAACCTAAAAGGGTGAATTTTTACATCAGCAGGAAGAACTATGGCTATGACCCTGGGTGATGAAGGGAGGGGGCAGGGAAGGGAGGGAAGAATTTGGGGAATATCAAGGCAGTTGGAGCGAGGGAGTAGGGGAACTATCAATCCAGTGGGGAACCTTTGACTTCCATGAGAAGCCCAACTAACATGGGGGTAAAGTAGCAGAAACATGGGATCAAGGAGAACTCAAAGGGAGGAGACCATGAACTGACATCAGCCTATGCTTGCTTTGTCAGTATCCACATGTTCATGCATGTGTAACAACGGTTCCATCCAATATGTAAGACTATGTTGAATGAATAAATAAATAAATAAATATTTTACTTTTGGAGGAGCTAAATTTCTACTTCTGGGAAACTCATTTATGTGGCAATACTCATTTCCCCGTGTATTCAGAACTAAGGTCTTGAAAGAAACATAAATGAGGTAGGCACTTAGAATCTTCTGTTAGTGATCATAGGATTCAAGATCTCATGAGGAATTGGCAGTTTTGCTGCCAGCTAACCAGGGATACAGAACCAATGAAAGATAAGACATGGTTTTTCCAGAGAGAGTCTGAAAATCTAGGCCAGTGGATCTCAAACTTGAGCATCAGAGTCATCTGGAAGGCCTTTTAAAACACATGTTGTTGAACTCCATCCCAGAGTTTCTAGTTCCATATGTCTGTGTTGGAGCCTGAGAATTTGTATTCCTGAATTTCCAGATGATATTAATGCTGCTGATCTGGTAACAACATTTTGAGAACCATTGCTCTAGAAACTTTTCTAGAGAATGGTTATTGTTCTTGGAGACAGAAGCCCTGAATCTTTTATATAGATTTTGACCCTGAGAAGTATTTCAATAAGGAAAGTCCATTCTTCACTTTAAGCCTCAGTTCTCTGACCTGTAAAATGGTGGGGTGAACTAAAATAAGCTCTAAAGGCCATTCTAGCCCTGAGATATGTTTGAACAATAATTATCATTTATTGAGCCTTAGCCCCTGTGTTGAGTGCTTTGTATGAATTTAATCATTGAATCTTCACCAAGATTACCTGATACATTAGAAATTGAGGCATGACCAGAGTCATGTTAGAACAGATGTGACAGATTAAGGACTTTAATATAGATTGGTCTAGCTCTGGAGCCTGTGCTGTTATCCACTCAGTTATAAAGTATCTCTAAGAATTTCTGGATTTTTTTCTCTTTGCCTACTCCATTGTATTTTCCAGATGGAAAACACCATCAAACAGTCTGAGAATGACCTAAACAAGCTGTTAGAGTCTACCCGGCGCCTGCATGATGAGTATAAGCCACTGAAGGAACATGTGGATGCCCTACGCATGACTCTGGGACTGCAGAGGCTCCCTGACTTGTGTGAAGAGGAGGAGAAGCTCTCCTTGGAGTAAGCTGCCTTCCTTGTCCATACAATGTACCATATAAGTACACACACACACACACACACGCAATACACACATACGCACTTTCCCTCCCTCTCTCTCCCTCTCTCTCCCTCCCTCCCTCTCTTTCACAGAGGCATGTATATACACATAAATCCTGGTCTGAAAGTCAGGATACCAAGCTTCAACCTGACAGGGGATTGATTCATTGCATGAGGGGTTTTTTTTGTACCTGTTGATTGAACCCAGGGGTGCTTAATCAATGAGCAATATCTCCGGCCCATTTTATATTTTATTTTTGAGACAGAGTCTTGCTAAGTGATAGGAAAAGAAGCTGAAAAGGAGTGTACAATAAGGAGTAGGTTCATCTGCAACTTCAGGGGCAGCAAAGGAGGTGGTAAAGGAGGAGGTAGGAGGGTGTGGGTTTTTAGGAAGGGGAGTATCTGTGAGGAGGAGTTGGAGAGCAGAGCATGGCTGACGCAGAGAGGGACAGTAGAGAAAACAGAAAAAAGCCTGGAGATAAGGAATTTCAGACCATTTTCCCTTTTGGTGTAGGAAGTTATTAAGTTCTGATAGTATTCTTGGATCAAAGGTCCCAAATTCAAGCCATTGAGTCTGGTTGTCTAATCTGTATTGAGGCCAAATTTTGGTGCTTAAGCAGATAATGTGCTTAGGCTCAAGGTCAGATTGAAAGTAAAGAGTTTTGAAGTTTTTTAAAAGACAAACGAGGGAGGAGTCCCTAGAAATGGACTGTTTTGCCCCTATAATGGAGAAGTGTGACAGAGGTGACAGGAAAAAACAAAGCATCCTCAGTTTGGTCCTTGCCACACAGCAGCAGTGCACCTGGGAGGAGTGGGCGTACCCAACTCTGATCCCAAGCTCAGGACCCCTGGGGTCCAGCAGGAGTTTCTAGCCAGGTACCTCTGTGAGAAACCCAGAATCGTACTTCTCCAGCGAGTTGATTAGGATGACCGGTGTTGCATGCAGAAACCAAATGGAGAAAGGATCTGTGATCTGAAGGTCTGGGAAAACAGCAAAAGTAAAGAGAAGAATGAGGTTTACAGAGGACACCAATAAAGAGCTCAGGGGGCTGGAGTGGTGGCTCCGCACTTATGGCACTTGCTCGGCATGCACAAGTACATGAGTTCAAATCCCAGCACCCACGTACACAACTATGTGTCTGAGCAACAAAGGCCATTTGAAAAACTCAGTAAAATTGACTCTCTCTCTCTCTCTCTCTCACTCTCTCACTGTCCTTCTCTCTTAAAAAAATAAAGAGCTCAGAAAAGCTCTTGTTCTGTTTGTGTAGCAATGAGAATGCAAAAATCTCTCCCCTGGAAGGGGTTGATTTTGGGTGGTGTTCCAGCTGCCGTTTAGCTGTAGCAAGCTTGGAGGGTGCTCTGAATCTCAAATCTTCTATGAAAGGAAGTAAAGACAGATAGATGAAGAATAAGGTAGAAGTGGTGGGAAGGGGATGGGAGGGAGTCTATGAGCCCCGCATTCTTGCCCCAGGTTCTGGCACCAACTTACAGGAAAAAAGGCTGAAAAGGAGGGTATTATAAGGAGGAGGTTCATCTGCAACTTGTTGCTTAGGGCCTCACAAAGTTGCTGAGGCTGGCTTTGAACTCTCAGTTCTCCTGCCTTAGCTTCCCAAGCTCCTGGGATTACAGGTGCATGTCACTGTGCCCAGTTCATCCCTTGATTTTGAACAAGTCTGTGGTAGGTTGTTACAACAGAATAAGGATAATTAGATTAGAATTTACAGATGCTTTTTAAAATTCTTTGTCTGATTTGTTTGATTTTGACAATACAAGGCTTTGCTATGACTATCTTAAGAGGTTATTTTCCAAGTCAGGGTCTAGAAGGGCTGTCTAGAAACCATTCAGAACACAAAAGACTATGTTTTCATGGTCTCCAGAGGCTGGCTTGGGGACTTCATCTCAAAATCCAAGAGTTAAGAACTGGGCTTACCTTAAAGGAGATAGAATTAAACCCAGTAGAAGGAAATATTTCCTAAAGGTAAAACAGATTATCTGTGGAAGTGGTAAGCTTCCTATTCTTACAGGTATGAAAACATAGACCTGGTGACACTTAATAGCAATACTGAAAATGAGCATGGGATGGAGAATAGGACTAAATATACTTTAAGGAGCTTGCTAGCCCTGAAATTTCTTGATCCTCTGACTTTGTCAGATCAAAGATCAGAAAGGTTACCCTTCCTGACAAGGGAAAAGAGCTTTGTGCTAAGAATAGCATAGGAACTTTCTAGAGTAAGCCACAGTCCATCTCTTGATTCTGTGGCATGTAGTCTTTAAGAGGGACAAGGTTCTCCTTGCTTTCAGAATGATCCAGCCTATGTTTCTTATCCCTAAAGTTACTTTGAGAAGCAGAAAGCAGAATGGCAGACAGAGCCTCAGGAGCCCCCCATCCCTGAGTCCCTGGCCGCTGCAGCTGCTGCTGCCCAACAACTCCAAGTGGCTAGGAAGCAAGACACTCGGCAGACAGCCACCTTCAGGCAACAGCCTCCACCTATGAAGGTGAGTGAGATAGACAGGAGCTATGATAGGTCCATGGAATCCTGAGTCTGGGACTTTGGTCTAATTTTGGGTTTTCCTTAAACAGCCTTTGCTTGGTACATGAGAGGTACTCTGTTGGCCCCATTGGTTTCGTTGCTCCTCATTCCCAGAGAGATGATAATGCATGGAGGTTTGCAGACTTTGCCAAAGTAAAATTTCTTATAAGTTAGAACCGTAACTTTTACATAAATACGTAGTGAGTATGTGTCCCTAATGAGGGAGCCAACAGGATTACAAAAGTTGGTGATAGCATTTGAAGAACACGTACTCATATAGGCAACAAAGGAAAGGGATGCTGACATAAATTTGCAAAGTTACATAAAGAACTGTTTCATGGTCTATAGGGCAATAAATCTGTGATCTTTATGGTTACCTTTTCTTCTGAAAAGAAGTAATTTGCATCTATTGGGAAAAATCCATTTGCAGCTTATCAGTGTAACATCACAGAGTCTGATCAATAGTAAATAGTCTAGCAAAGAGACATTCTCCTAGTGCATACTGTAGCCTATGTCCAAGTCTGAACTGCTCCCTGCTTTTTAAAAAATGATTGCGGTCACACATTTTTTTGTGTGTGTGTATCTACTATAGCTTCTTTAATGTAAAATAGTTGAATAGTTGTAAGTAAGACCACATAATGTGAAAAGTCTAAAATATTTACTGTTTTGGCCTTTACCAAAAATGTTTGCTGACCCTTGACCAAGAAAATTAAATAATCCGTGGGCAGGTCTGTTAACAGCATTCTAATATAATGCAAGATGACTACGTAGTCCTCATTTTGCCTCATTTCCAAATTTTGCATACATTTTCTCTGTAGCCTTCTCTAACCTGGGTTACATTCTTCATTCCCATCTTTTATGGTCTCTAAGAACACTGATCTCTACTTGAGTCTTAATAATTACAGTTATAGTCTGATGGGAAATCATAAGTGCTTTCTGGGCCCCTGTGTATCAGAAGTCTGATGAGCAATGGCCTAGAAAAATCTAACCACTCACTTTCTTTTTCCTGTACTCCCTGACCAGGCCTGTCTGTCATGTCACCAGCAAATTCACCGGAATGCACCCATATGCCCTCTGTGCAAAGCCAAGAGTCGGTCCCGAAATCCCAAAAAGCCTAAACGGAAGCAGGATGAATGAAGCAAGGGAGAACATGTGGAACTCTGATGATCATACCCCCTCTCCTTGACTAGAATGATAGATGTCCTGATGTGAAAACACCCTTTCCCACCCCCACTAAGTCTCCTATTTAATGTGATGGAAGCACAACCCCTCTCTCACCTTACTCTTATTTCTTTCTGCTTTTGGGATTTCTGATTTAAGGAAGAGATGTGGTTCAGGTGCTAATGACTGTGTCTAATGATCCCTTCTCTCCCATCCACTTGTTTTTCCACCCCTGCCCTTATTTGGAGCAAAAGGAAGGGCAGGAAGTCCATTTGTGATTCTCTGTTTCTTGTGCCTGAGGCCTGGAACCTGAGGAGATGTAGGCTTTGAGGAATGGGGAAGCCTATATCTTGTTTCAGGAAACTGCTTCAGTGTTTCCCTTTCCTGAATTTTTTTGCCTTAGGCTTTGAAAAGACAACAGTCTTCTTGATCGGCTTCCCAACAGGCTGGATGCATATATCCTATCCCCATTGTTAAGGCCCAGAAATACCTTGGACAGGCCTTCCTTTACATACTCATTCCTGAGGCCTAGCTGTTATTCTATAGCTTGCCCCACCTAAGTCTCTTATGGTTACCCTTTCTTCTAAAAAGAACTAATTTGTATCTCTATTGAGCAAAAACCATTTGCAGCTAAATGTCTTAAGTACTAGGCTGTGTCTAGTGATCCTGAGATCTATGGGTCTTTCCCCCATACCTCTAGTCTTTAGAAATCAGTAGAAGTTTGCCAAAGTGAAATTAGGGAGCCAGACACACTGTACATGTTCTACCTAAGACACTGGGAGGCCTCTGCTATAGGGGTTGCTTTAGGCTGAGGGACCTCAGGTTGATGTATTGGCATTTTGAACAGAAGTTCAGAACCATTACTCTGGCACCACTTTAATGGTATATCATCATCTAGGAGAGGATTGGATTTAGATTCAAGTGAGTGCCAATCACTTTACACATGCAAGTTGGTAGGACTTCCCTCTCTGTTGCCTGGGTTCGTCCTCAGGTAGCCTCAGCTCAGGACAGCTTCTGGTCACCCTTTTCCTATGGACTGTATGGTGGCCTTTCTTCCTAAAAGAAAAGGCACTGACATTCCCAAGTCCCACAGCTCTTCTGTCCACCAAAGCTAGGTCTCCTTGTCAAGTCACTTTTAGACTTAATGGATATGACTGGGGCTGGCTAACAGAAAAGTGTTAGCCCCAGGCCTCAGTCACTGGCTGGGAAGCGGGCAGGGTATGTTCCTTCTTTCTTTAACGGTAGTTTTATTGCCACAGTGTGTGTGTTAATAATGTAAAAGTTTCCTCTGCTCTTTGAAAGTAAGAGTGTTGTCATACCAAATCCTTTTCAATAAACATTCATTCATTGGAGTAAATGCTGATTGTGTGCCTACTGTGTACTGGATAACACAAAAGATGTAATACCATTTACTCTTCTAGGTAGCTCTTTGCTTTTATTCATTCTAGCTTAATAAGAAAGTAAAAAATCATGACATAATAATTTAGCCAATTATTATAACAACTAGCATTTATTTAGCACCTACTCTATGCCAAGTCCCTATTGTAGATATTTTACACAAATGTTATATGGTTGTATTTGATTTTTAAAACAACTCTACAAACTAAGCGTTCTTATTGTAATTTTCCAAAAAAGTAAACTGAACCCCAGAGAAGTTAAATAACTCATCTGGAATTAAATAGCTAGTAAGAGGAAATTTCAAGATTTGAAGGCAAATTTGTCTAATTCCAGAGCCTATTTTGCCTACTTCTTCTCCATGATCTCTTTCCTTTCTCTGTAAACATTTCTCCTTTGGGGAATGGCTTGATGATATAAGTGGCTGAAATAAATCTGTACCTGAAATCAGGGACTGGATATTTAGTGACCAACTGATGCAGGGGTATAAAGGCCTGATCCCCTACAGGGACACAATAGGGAAGAACTCTGAAGGGGCATCCACACTTTAGAGCTCCTCGCAGTTCAACATCTTCTATCCCCATGCCTTGCCTTTTCTCTTCCCTTTTGTGAGTATGAAATGGGACAATGGAGGCTCAAACACCGGAGAGATTTTCAGGAAGCAGATTTATTTAAAATGCTGCAACATGGACCAGGGACACATAAAAGCTGCTATCTTCTGGACAATTGTGAGCCTAAAGCCTTTGCAATTTATACCTTTTAGGAGGTTACAGCCTATATTTAGTTTTTAATACCTATTGATTTTAAAAGGAAATTGCAAGACAATGGTTATCCACAAAGAACGCAAACGGCTTTGAAACAACCTTGATTAAACAGCTTCTCAGGAAAGAGAACAGAAAATAATTTAAAAAAAACTTTTAGAAAGCTTCTATATGCCTAGCATGCGCAAGGCCCCTAGTTCGGTCCTCAGCCCTGAAAAAAAAAAAGCCTCTATATGTGCTGTTTATAAATCTCTGTGCTGTCAGGTCTCAGCACAAGCAAGGTGAGCAAACAAGCAGATAAAAGACTACCTTGCATTTATCCAGTTTAAGCTCCTTGGCTAAATTAAGAAAAACAATTTCCCAAGGAAACTCATAAAGGAGAGGGGAATTCTCATTATTTTTGGGGCCCTCTCCTCACAGGGTTCTCCTGCAAGTATACTACCCTATTCTCACTAAACTGTCTCAGTGCTTCCCAGAGAGTCTAACTACTGAAAATGTACCTCATTTTCCTCATCTGAAAATAGAGAAGATAATAGCTTGTACTTCACAGGGCTGTTATGAGCAATGCGAGGTATATAAGCACTCAATAAATGTTATTTTCCTTTTATTCCCTGTGCTTCTGAGATCAGGTGGATTGGATGACCAGTCAAAATAAATGCCATTCATCTTACCCGACATTATTCCATCACCTATAAGCCTGTTTTTGAGATGATGCAGGCTCACTGAGCAAAGGGAGGGTACTCAGCTGTATAACTGGGGATACACCTTAACATGTATAGGCCTTAGTGAGTCTTTAGAAGGCATGATCATTGCTCTGCTTCCTTGGAACAATTGAGGTCAAGTCTGTCAGTTGTGTTGTAGTGAAAGTAACAGGACTTCATGTATGAGCATCACGCAAGCCAGGAACCTTTCTGAATGGGAAGAGAATAATTTTGTGCTGAATACCTACATTGCCAGTCACTTTATGGAAAACTACTATCTCATTTATTCCATCTGGTTTATTTCTGTGAAACAAAGTACTCCAAAATGTACTTGATTAAAACAACTATCATTTATTTGCTCATGATTCTGTTTTGAGCAGGGCTGGCTGGGAATGCTTAGTTTCTATTCCATGCACTCTCCAGACAGCTTGGCTGGGGCTTGAGAATCCAATATGGCTTTGTTCTCAGTATGGCACTTCAGCTGGGGGTGGCTGAAATAGCTGTAGTCTTTTATCCTCCAGGGTCTCTCTTTCTCCATATGGCCTCTCTGTACAGTAATGAGACTTTTCACCAGGCAGCTGGCTTCCAAGAAGGTGAAAGCCAAAGCTGCAAGATTTTTTTTTGGTACAAAACTAGAATACATATAGCAACACTACTGCAACTGCACTCTATTGATCAAACTGTCACAGGGCCAGCTAAGATTAAGAGATGGGGAAAAGACTTCTCTTAATAGGAGGAGCTGTATGCATGTTAAAGATGAGAAGACTCGTTTTCATATTTGAAGACATTCTACCATATTTTCTGGTTACAACTTTGCAAGGAAGGTGATAGTGTCTGTATTAGTGAGAATTCTCTGGAAGAACAGAAGCAATATGTTCTGTTTAGATATGATTATAAAAGGTGATTTCTTAGATTGGCTTACAGGATCAGCAACTGGGTAGTCCCACAGTGGCCTTCTGCAGACTGGAGAGATGGAAGGAAGAGTAACTTGTATGTCCAAGTAGCTGGAACCTCAGAAGAGGATCCAATGATGCAGCTCCAGTATGGAATGGAGGCCTGGAGAACTTCCTGGAGTGGCACTTTGTCAGAGTCTACAATAGAAGAATGAAGGAACTGGTGCCTGATGTTCCCAGGTGGTTGAAGTAGAAAGCTAAGCTCCCACATGAGAGAGAGAAAACAGCATCTGTGTGTGCTTTGGCTTCCTCCTTTGCTCTCCTTCCAACCTAGCACCTTGCTTATTGAGTTGCATCTTCCATCTTCAGGTGGGTCTACCCCTCTCAGTTTGCTGTCCCACATGTCAATAATCTGTGGAAACACCCTCATCAAATACACCCCAAAGTCTCCTTAATCCAGTCAAGTTAGCAATCCATATTTACCATCACAGTGTTCGATTTTACAGATGATAAAACTTAGACTCAAAAAGGGTAAAGTAATTGTCCAGCAAAATACTTGGAATGGGCAAAGCTTGTTCAGACTCAAGTTTATCTGCCTTTAAATTTTACCTTTTCATACACCCTCCCCCCTCCCCATCCCCCTCCCTATGCCTCCAAGTATCCTAGGGAGCTATCCCCGTATTGCTCTGAGAGTCATTCAATTTGAAATATTGTTAGGTTAGCCATCTACCCTACTGCTTCCCCATATATTCTGGCATCAACAGATGAGAGAAACCATTTGGCCCATGAGTCTCTGGGATTGGGATACTTCCCTAAGCATAATTCTTTCCATCTCCATCCATTTGATATCAAAAGCCATAATATTGTCTTCTCTAATGGCTAAGTAGTATTCCATTGTATATACGTACCAAAGTTTTGTATCCACTCGTCAAGTGAGGGGCATCTGGGCTGGTTCCATAGTCTAGCTATAGGAAATTGAGCTGCTATAAACATTGAGGAAGCCATGTCACTATAATATGCTGATTCTAACTCTTTTGGGAAAATACCCAAAGTATATATACATTTATTACTGTTGGTTTGATAATGTTTCCCCCTCAATTGTATCTCTGTATACTTCTAATAAAAAAAGAGAAAAAAAATAAAATAAAAAATCATTTAGTTGAAAAAATTTTTTTTTACCTTTTGCCTCAGTGCAGTACTGCACATGAGCCCAAGACCTGATTAGAGGAAAATAAAGAAGGGAACTGAAGGAACAAAATAGAGTGAAAGGAGACAGAAGGGATGGGGGGAAATAAAATGAATAGAAGGGGAGTAAGAATAAGAAATGTAAGGAAAGATAACATTTATATTGGTAACATGCTTGACCTTAAAACACCTTTTTCCACATTCCCATTTGCTCACATAAATGCTTTACTGTTAGTAGAACATTTGTTATCACCCACCTTTTACACTTGAGGCTCAGAGAGGGGAAATTACTTGTATAACATCACATAGTAAGTTAAGAACAAATCCACAGCTAGCATTTTTGTCTTCAAATCTAGGCATCATCTGGATAGTCTGTATGTTTCTTTTTACATGCTTGACAAAGGAATAATGAATTGTATGAAAGCGTTGTGCCAGAGATTTCTTACTATTACATTGAAGGTAAGAGCTCACTCCACAGGGGAGGGTGATTTTAGCAGTTCAGCTCTTAAAGGCCAGTTTTCTGTTCTGGTTCACCCTTAGTTTTCCCATAATAAGTAATGGCATTTTTATAATCAACATATCCCAAGGTGAACTCTGGGAAGGCCATTAATTCAGGGCCATATGCCTTTGGGTTCCTTACCTTTCCTCGGCCTCCATTTCTTTACATGTGAAGCAGAAATAGTAGTAGTCCTTTCCTGATAACATTGCTTTGAGGATTAAATGAGCTGATTTGTTAAGTGCTTAGAATAGTACCTGAAAAGCATTTAATAAATGGTAGCTATGAAGAAGATTTTGGCATCCTGAGAAGTCAAAGATGATGATGATGGTGGATGTTGTGGTAGCGGTGGTGGTGAAAGCTTACTTAGAATTCCAATGCAAAAGGGTTACAAGTTATAGTAGATACTAGGTAGTTCCTGTGTAGGGCCTCCCATAAAGGGAAAGCTGACAGCTGGGATTCCTAAAGATTGTTGAAACTCTAAAATTGCATCCACCAGTCACAAATTCCGTTTAATGATTGTAAATGGTCCAGGGCCTTCTTGAGAGGTAGGTGGAAACCTTTCTGCACAAGTGGCTGGGGAAGGAAGATTATCCTTAATCAAGCACCTCCTATCAGTGGCTTAGGCCCACTTTCATTTCAGTGGTTTCTATACAGCACAGTACAGGGAAATAAAATACACAGGAGAGAAATGCTCCTGGATTCAAATCTCAGATTCCCCTAATTACTAGTTGTGCATTCTTCAGCAAGTAACCAAACTCCTTTCGTCTCCAGTTTTCTTGTCTACAAAAACGGAGATTGCAGTAGGAATTACAGTGAAAGATTTAAAAACGAAGGAGAGTCACCATTCATTGGGTGCCCATGACATGCTGGTACTGTGCAAGGTGCTTCATTATACTTTGCAGTATAGTGGCTAAGAACATGAATAGTAGAACTAGGTAATCTGGACACAAATCTCAGCAATGCAACTTGATAACTTATGAGCTTCAGTGAACTCGACTTTCTGAAACCTCAATGTTCCCATCTGTAAAATGGTGATAAATAGAATTTATCTCGCTGATTGTTACAGATATTGACACTTATAAAATGAAATAGAAAGCATTACTTGAGTGTTTAATAAAAACTACACTAGCAAAGTCTTCTGAGCAACTTAGAGACAAGAATACTGAGGTTGGGAGAAGTCAAATGTCTTGGATCTGCTTGACTCTAATATACTTCAAAGGTCCTAAAACAGAAGCTGCTAACAAGAAAGACCTTGATCACATTTCATTCCTTTCATGTATACTTGGACTTTGAAGGCATGGTTATGAATTTTGTATTGTTCTGAGTCAATGAGGAGAGGAAGAAACTTGAGGCATAGGCAAAATCACACTTCCATAAAAAGCCACTGGAGGTTATTTCCTTTTACCTAAGGTTCAGGCTATGCTTTGCCCTCTTGGCAGGCACATTTTTGGTAATTTGCCTGCTTGTCTGCTTTTATTCTCCACTAAGAGATAAGCTCCCAGAAGACAGAGTCTGTATCTCTTTTTGCCTAGACAATTCTCCACTGGAAGATACTGGGCTGTTAAAAACTGAAAACAGGACACTCCAGGTGAGCTCTCTCCTTCCCAATAAATAGTTTTTATGTGGCTTGTATCTAGGGTTTCTAATTGAAGCTGGAGATAGGAATGTGAGAACTGGCAAAGATCATTTGAACACGCCTCTGACTACCAGGGAGATTTCACCTAAATTAGTGGGGAAGAGGGTGAACAGGAGGAATTAGGGGGACACAATCAATCATTCAATCTCAGGTTTAGTACTTTCCAGCTGTCTTGGTACTATCCAATTAAAAAGAAGAAACACTTCTTCAGGAGGGGAAGAACTAGCACTAATTTGATTTAATTACTGGTTGTCACATTGTAGTGAATGCCTTGCCAATCCAGCCACATC
>PVKS010043660.1:0-14739 GCA_004027875.1 Aplodontia rufa | reverse complement strand
AAAAAAAAAAAAAAAAAAAAAAAAAAAAAGAGTTGATGTGGAGGGGCTGGAGCAGCGACTCAGCAGTTACGGTGCTTGTCTGGCTGGCATGCACAAGGACACCAGTTTGAACCCCAGCACCGCATACAATTCGAAGAATTGGAACAACGAAAGCCACATGACAAACTAAATAAAATTGATTCTCTCTTTCTTTCTCTCTCACTGTCCCTCTCTCAAAAAAAATTTGACGTTGAAATGGTTTAAACTTTGGGGGACTTTGGGATTGGGTGACTGTGTGCTGCTAGTGGGACAGATGTGAATCTTGGAGTTTCAAGAGCAAGACTGTAACAGGTTAGTTAGTGCTCCCCTACATTCATGTCTCATCTGGAAATTTAGAATGTGAGCTTTTCTGGAAATATTTGTAGATATAGTTAAGATGCAAGTTAATATGAAGCTATACTGCAGCAGACAACACTAGAACCCAAGAGAAAGGCCTGGATCAAATCCTCCACTTGGCTTTTTCAGAGAGAGCATGGCTCCTATGGACACCTTGTCTTTGGGTTTCTCGCTTTAGTTGTGTGACAATAAGTTCCTGTTGTTTTAAGTCGTGCAGTTGGCGGTACTTTGTTATGGTAACCCTACGAGAAGAATACAACTTGTATACATGCTATGGGATTGATATATTCTGTACATTAAAAAGTACTCATGGAAGAAGATATTGAAAAATATATAATAATGAAGCATCATTATTTTTAAAATATTTTATTTGAAGCCAAGCATAGGTAATCCCAGCAACTTGGGAGGCTGAGGCAGGAGGACAACAAGCTTAGCAAGGCCAGCCTCAAGCAACTTAGTAAGACCCTGTCTCAAAATAAAAAATAAAAACACCTGGGGATGTAGCTGAGCAGTAACCCCTGGGCTTAATCCCCAGTATAAATAAATAAATAAATAAATAAAAATAATTTTGTCTTGTTTATTTGTAGTATACAAAAAATTCTGAGAGCAATGATGTTGATTTTGTGTCATTTTAAAATAAATTTTTAATTTTGAAATAATTTTAAATGTACAGAAAAATTGCCAAGGTAGTACAGTTCTCCAGAGCCTTCCCTAGTGGGGATGGGGAAGCAGATGGTGCCTCTCAGATCCACAGGCTTCTGTGATACCCAGGAGAAGAGCGCTCACTTGCTTGTTCTCTATGCCAAAGCCTAGCTCTGCTCCTGTCACCTTCCCACCTGGGTTTCCTCATCTAATTACAGGGATGAACTTGAAAACAGGAATTCACTAAAGCGAGTCCTCACTCTGTCCTGTGCAAGATAAATGGACCCAGAGAAGACGTTTGACTCTTCAAGTCAGTTTCCTCCCCTGTGAAGTGGGGAAGGTGGTAAGCTCAACTCCAGGCTGCAGGGTGGTCTGTTCTTCCCTTTCTTTACCTCTCAGCTATGTTTTCCAGGTTCCTCCATAAGCTGAGTTCTTGTTTGTGGTTGTAAAAATGCCAAAAGGTAGATCAAATATCCCAGCATTAATGTTATTATAGTGTGTGTATGTGTGTGTGTGTGTGTGCATGTGTGCAACAAGAAAGAGAGAGAGAAACACAGATAGAGATAGAAGAGGTGAGAGGGGAGACAGATTGGTGACCCCTTAAGCACCATCCATTCTTCAGGTTCCTTGTACCAAGATCAGCAGAATCCAGGCTGGATGCTTTTATGCAGGGAGTAGTCCTTAGTTCTGTCTGGAAAATTCCAGGAGGAGGCTTCTTCAGTACATATGTCTGAGAAGAGCTGATTTGTTCTAAAACGAGCAAGTGCGTGGGTTGCTGCGTACCACCGCTCCTCAGCACCCTCCCCTCGCCCCCACTTCTGCCAACACCAGCCTTGCTTCAGCTAAGGAACCTCTGCTCCCTCCACTCCTTCCTTCCAGACTCCCTCAGGAGGAGGGGATGTGCCTCAGGAGCCTGGCCTCAGCACCTTTCTCCTCCTTTTCCATGGTGGCAAAGATCACACAATACCCACTTCAGAGCTGGTTGTTCTAAGACCTCAGAGTCCATGTTTCTCAGTGATAGCTCTATTTTAAGATCTCTCAGGGGAGATTATAAGGCATATAGATTCCTGGGCCTCACCCTTGGAGATTCTGATTTAATAGGCCTGAGGAGAGACCCAGGCATTGGTATTTTTACAGAAGCTTCCCTAGTGATTCTAAAATCCAGTCAGGACTGAGAACCACCACTCCCCTAGTCCAGAATTTTCCAGACCACCTCTAAGGGGAAGCAGAGAGGTTGTCTTTCTTATTCACCACTATCCCCAGCAATACTAAGCTTGTTGAATGAATGATCAGACTAACTCCTCAGAGCCCTGGGGAGTCTGGGTGCTGCTTTGGTATGGATATGAGATATCCCCCCAAAGCTCACGTGTGAGACAACTAACCAGTGGATTAATGCACTGATATGGATTAACTGGGTAGGTACTATAGGCAGGTAGGGTGTGTCTAGAGGAAGCAGGTCTCTGGGGTGTGACTTTGGGGTTGTATTTTGTCTTTGGTGAGCTGAGGTCTCTCCTACTTCCTGGTTGCTATGTCCTGAGCTACTTTCCTCTGCCATGTCCTTCTACCCTGGGCCCAATGGGGCTGGCTGACCGTGGATTGAACTTATAAAACCATCAACTAAAATAAACTTTTCCTTCTTCAAGTTGTTCTCATCCATTTTTTTGGTCGCAGTGATGCAGTATCTGACTAAAATAGATGCCAGGAAGGGCTGGGAAGGAGACAATTTGCTTGGCTCTGGGTCTCATCCCTATTCCTACCAGAACAGCTATGCTTCCGGGTAAACTATGCTCTAGTTTGGATCTTAAACAAACCTAAAGGTCCGTGGTTAGATTTTTGGTCTAGGGTAGTGCTATTGGGAGGTGATGGGCCTTTAGGAGGTGGGCTCTAGTGGGAGAGCTTTCGGTTATTAGAGACATACCCATAAAGGGATTGTGGCACCCTAGCCACTTCATCTTTCTCTTGCTTCCTGTCCCTGAAGTGAGCAGCTTGCTCTACTACATTCTCCTCGCCAGAGGCCTAAAAGCAATGGATCAGCTTGATCATGGACAGGAACCTCCAAGACTCAGCAAAATACATCTTTCCTCTGTCAGTTAATAGCCTCAGGTATTTGTTATAGTGACAGAAAACTGACTGACACAATCCGGGAAACCCTCATTAATTATTCAGTGTGGCGATTCTAGACAAGGAACAGGGAGAATTTCTCCTAACGTGGCAAAATGACCTGAGAAACACGTGTTCCTGTGATAAAACTCCAACAGATACTCATTAGCAAGTTAAATTTTGTATTTTAAGAATAATTTAGTTAAACAATTATGGGATGTAATATATTAACGTCACTTTTCCTAATAGACTATTTTTCAGAGCAGTTTTTAAATTTACAGAGTTGTGAAGACAGTACAGAGTTCCTACATATCCTGTTCCCAATTTTCTAGCGGCTGGAGCAGTGGCTCAGTGGTTACGGTGCTTGCCCAGCATTCACGAGTACACAGGTTCAAACCTCAGCACCCATACACACAACTATGCGTCATGAAGGCTATGTAAAAAAACTCAATAAAAATTGATTCTCTCTGTCACTGTCCTTCTCTCTCTTTTTTCTTTTAAAGAGAGAGGGACAGTGAGAGAGAGAGAAAGAGAGAAACAACTTTACCCAGTTTTTCACATGGCCTTAGTTGCTCCAACACTTAGCCATGTACATGGTACTGGGGCTCCAACATGGGTCCCCGCGCCTGCCAGACAAGCGCTGAAACCACCGAGCCACCACTCCAGCCCCTGTCCTTCTCTCTTTAAAAAAAGCAAAAAAACCTTACGTTAGTAAAGCACATTTGTTCCAGTTAATGAACTAATATTGATATGTTATCATGAACTAAAGGTCATGCTTTTTTTCAGATTTCCTTAGGTTTTTGCTTAATTCCTTTCTCTGTTTCTGGATCCCAACTGGGACCCTACATTATATTTAGTTCTCATGTATACATAGGCTCATTTTGCTTGTGGTGGTTTCTCACTTTCCTTTTTTTGAAGACTTTAACCAGTTTTGAGTGGTACTGCTCAAGTTTTGAAGCTTGGCCCTTTATGGGAACTTGTTTTTCTCGTGATTGTACAGGGAGCGGGTTTCAGGGAGGGAGACCGAAGAGGTCAAGAGTCATTTTCATAACACCATATCAAGGGAACATATTGTCAATATAAATAATCACTGTTGATGTTGGCTTTGATTACCTGGTTTCTCCACATCAAAGTTACTCTTCCCATTCCCCAAATCTCTTGTCTACTGTATTCTCTGGAAGGAAGTTGCTATGTGCAGCCCACAATTAAACTGTGGGGAGTTATATAACCCTGAAGGGGCAGTATTCACACACATTATTTGGAATTTTTCTCCATATAATTTTTCCTCCCTTTTTGCCATTCTTCCCTTTTCTCCCTTTCCTCCTTCCTTCCTTCCCTCTTTCCTTCTTTTCCTCCTTCCTTTCTTCTTTTCCTTCCCCTTCCTCTCCTTTTCCCTCTCTCTTCAATCATTTATATCTGTTTGGTCCCTTAATATTTATTTTATATTTTGGGTTATTATCCAATACTTCTTGATATTGTCACCTCAGTTGTTCCAGCTTTGACCAGTGGAAAGTTAGCTCCTGTGTCCTTTGAAATATGGCCATCATTTTAAAAATCACTTCCTTACTTTCTGGCACTAAAAGATGCTGTAAGCTCATCATGAATATTTCCTGCTCCTGTTAATAGTCATGTAAAAATACACTTGAATTGTTCTTGTGTACTCCTTAATTTATCTTAATGTTTTGTATTTCCTTAGAATAACTGAAAATTTTGGAAAGGTTTAGAGAAGTGTGTCAGGATTTTGCGGTCAACTTTAAAATTTTGTGAGTTGTTGCAAGAGGATTGCAAGCTCACAGCCCATCTCAGCAACTTAGTGAGGCCCCAAGCAACTTGGTGAGACCCTGTCTCAAAGAAAAGGGGGAAGAGGGTTGGAGATGTAGCTCAGCGGTTAAGCCCCCCTAGATGCAATCTCTAGTATTCCCCTCCAAAAGAAGAGTTTAAAAAAAAAAAAACACCTTTAAATTGTGTAAAAAAATATAAGTTGTGATTTTTTTTTAAAGAGAGAGGGACAGTGAGAGAGACAGAGAAAGAGAGAAACAACTTTATTTAGTTTTTCACATGACCTTCGTTGCTCCAACACTTAGCTGTGTACGTGGTGCTGGGGTTTGAACCCGGGTCCTCGTGCTTGCCAGGCAAGCGCCGAAACTGCTGAGCCACCGCTCCAGCCCCTGTTGTGATTTTTTTAATTGAAATAAATATTATTTTATACTTAATTTGGTATTCACGAGTTTGTATATTTTTCTTTAAAAGTCTCCCCAATTATTAAAATATTAAGCCCTACATCTTTCCAGGTAAGCCCCTGGTGCTTCTTGGCTGCCTCAGTGAGCCAAAGTACAAAGGCTAGATCTTCAATATTCAGAGTGGAGAGAGAGAGAGTGACAAAATTGGGATGTAGAGAAAAGCTGGCCCAACTCATGGACCAGGATAGCTGAGCCTTCCCTTAAACTGGGTGCTGACCATGAGCCTTGTTAACAGCCCTTCTTTGCCATAATGCAACTTCAGTCGTATTTATTATTTTACTGAGCACATGGTGCTAATAATTCAATCAATAAGTGTTCAGTGAGAACAGCCTCTATGTTGTGGTCATATTGCTGAGCACAGTTGGAGACAATAAGTCAGACAAAGTCTCCAACTCCAAGGAACCAATGGTAGGGAGGGGGAAAGAAGTAGGAGGGTGCGTGGGTAATTACAAATGGAATGTAACAGGTCTCTGGGGTCATACAGTTCTCTTTTTGGGGGTGTCAGGGAAGTCTCCATAGAGCAGGGCATATTTGGACTGGATCTTGACAAATGAGTAGAAGTTTGCCAGGCACAACAGGAACACCCAGGGAATTCAGCAAGCTCAAAATGTAATCATGAATGTTTCAGTATCCTTTCCCAAAGCAACAGTTCCTGTGCCAAATTTATCTTTGTAACTCTAACATCTAGACAGTTCATGGTGAATAGCAGGTGCTCAAGAGCTTCTGTTGGGTTTATAAAAGAAAACATGCACTCTCACTCTGAATTGACTTCTTCAAGGTATGTGAATATTTGACTATAAAGATTTCCACCATAGGGGCTGGAGCAGTGGCTCAGTGGTTATGGCACTTGCCTGGCATGGACAAGGACACAGGTTCAAACCCCAGCACCATGTACACAAGGAAGTGTTAGAGAAAAAAGGCCAGATGAAAAACTAAATAAAACTGATTCTTTCTCTCTATCTCACTGACCCTCTCTTAAAAAAAAAAAATAAAAGATTTCTACCATAGCTGGATGTGGTGGCACATGCTTGTAATCACAGTGACTCGGTAGGCTGAGGCAGTAGGAACATAAGTTCCAGGCCAGCCTCAGCAATTTAGTGAGGTCCTAAGCAACTTAGTGAGACCCTCTTAAAATAAAAATAAAAGGGGCTAAGGATGTGGCTCAGTGGTTAAGTGCTCCTAGTTCAATCTCCAGTACCAAAAAGAAAAAGTGTCCAGCATAATAGTCTATGTAATAATCAAAATCCCAAAAGAACTTAAACTTCTGACAAAAAAGGATTAGTTAGGCAAAGTATGGTACTGTCACCAATATGACAAAATACTATATATAGCTATGACAAAATAGCTATATATAGCTATTAATAATTATGACTAAGATTACATTTATGAATTTTGAAGAGCATTTATAATATATTGTTGAGTGGGAATAGGAAAATTGAAGAGCATTTATAATATATTGTTGAGTGGGAATAGGAAAATACAAAAACTGTGTACAATATGAACCAGTTTTATAAATTTTATATGTGTGTGTATATGAATGTGTATATATATATACATGCACATATAAGTATATATCTATATGCATGCATATGAAATATCTGGAAGAATTTTTGCACATAAGTTATAGATTATTTCTATTCCTCTTTTTTGTTTATTTACCTTTCATATTTTCTCCATAATACGTATAAATAGGTAACAAGAAGAGTATATTTAGAATACTAAAATTTTGACAAAAGATGTTCACTGAAAAACCAACAGTAACCAAGAAGAGTCACCTATTAAAATGCAAATTCTTATGTGTGCGTACATGTCTGTGAGTGAGTATGGTAATTTAGCACCTTGTTGCTTCACATTGAATAGTCTCCCTAGCCATCATCTCATTTACTTTTCACAACAACCCTGGATTAGAGGCAAGCCTGGCATTATTGTGGGTGAGAAGTCTAAGTATTGGGACCTGAGGTTCAGAGCCCAAGTTCACACAATTGATAACTGGCCCAGAGGGAAGTCATCCACTGCCCCTCTTTTTATTTACCTGTTGTACTAGGAAATGAACGCAGTGACTTTCTTCCACTGAACTACATCCTCATTCCTTTGTATTTTATTTTTATTTTGAGACAAGGTCTTGCTAAGTTTCCCAGGCTGGCCTCAAACTTGTGATCCTGCTGCCTCAGCCTCCCAAATTGCTGGGATTACAGGTGTGTATCCACAGGCCCTTTGACTCCAAGAGCCACCATAATCTTCTTTTTTGTCCCTGAGATTATCTTCGTGGGAATCAAAAACAAAACAAAACAGCCATAGTAATATTCCAGGGCTTTTTTTCCATAGCATTTGAAAATGACACCATTGAAGAATGTTTGAAAATATGTGGGCTCTGTCCCCTTCTCCCACTCTGGGGGGGAGGGAGTCTGCTCTTTTCCCTATACTTTACTTTCTATAAAATAAAATCCATCTACTATGCTTGAAAAAAAAAAGAGAAAATATGCAAAGATGTCCATAAAAAAAAAAAACAAAAAACAAATAGGGGCTTGGAGCAGTGACTCTGGTGCCGATGCTTGCCTGGCATGTGCAAGGACGCAGGTTTGAACACCAGCACCACATACACAACAAAGTGTCAGAGCAATGAAAGCCACATGAAAAACTAAACAAAATTGAATCCCCCATCACTTTCTTTAAGATAAAAATTAAAAAATAAAATCTGCAATAAGATATATTGTCAAGTGCAAGGAGCCAAGTGCAGTGGATGTGGTATGTTACCTTTTATAGTAACAAAAATGTAAAATGAGAATTTATTTGTGCTTGCATTTGTATTAGGAAACATTAGAGGGATACACAAACAACCAAAAAGAGTTTACCTGAGAAGGGGAAATGGGGCAGGGGGAGACGTGCTTGAAGGGGATGGGGTACAGGCAATGCTTCTCAAGAAATGTTTTTAAATACCACTTTGGTTTTGAACCATTCAAAAAAACTAAAATTAAAAAAATTTAATGTAGTAAGTATACCAAAATGCTTATTTTTGGATACTGGAGAAACAGAATACTTATTCCCTTTTTTAGTACATCTGTATTTTTTCCATGTTTTACATGTGTAAGAAAGGAGTTATTTTGCAACTTTTTTCAAACTTATTAATGTATTTATACCCGTGATTGAAGAAAGGAGTTGAATGAGATTTCTAAAGGATTTCAGAAGGGGGAACAAAAAGAATTTTGCAGGATACTGTTAAAAATAAATCTTTTTTTCACCTGGAACTGTTTATTACTCCAGTCTGCTAGGCTGAAATGTTGCATTTTGGACCTGGTTTCCATTTTATGGAAAGCAGCAGTCCCCAGAATTCCCTCTGGGATTGCATTCAGGATACTGATGCACTAAAAGGTGAAAGCAGATTTCACCCCACGCCCTCATCGTTAATGCAGATAATAAAAAAGAATCCCACACCATCTACTTGCAGAGAAATGGAAGAAATTAAACAATAAAGTCCAAAGATATTCTCTGGGCCTTTAGCATTTTTGATTGATTGTGAATTTAATATATTTTTAACTCAATTCAAGTGCTTCTCTCTCAAGAGACGGCTCCTCCCCTGTTTCTAGGCTGTGCTGACTGAGTTGTATCTGTGAAGTTTGGCTGGGTGTTTGTTGACACATTTTCTGGGCAAGGCTATTTGAGAAACACTGACATTTCCCCTAACTTCCTCTCTAGGCACCAACCCAGTTTGTCTCCCTATCCCTGCTGAGGCTCTGGTCTCTTTCTTGGAAGGGAAGAATCTGCTTTAGTCTTCATAATCACTTTCAGGTTTTTTTTTTCTTCTCCTTTCTTTATTTCCTTCTCCAGATTTGACTCTCAGCCCAGACAGCTTCCGACCATGCTGTCTCCCTAGGCTCTGAGTCCTCTGCTCTCCAATTTGGAAGGGATCTCAGGGATCTTTTTAGCTTATGAATCAGGAATCTCTTCGACCACATTTTTTGCCAGATGGTCATCCAATGTCTTCTTAAATACCCCTAGTGACAGAGAGATCACTATCTTTCAAGCCATTGCTGTGTTAGAAAGCTCCTTGGGCTGGGCATGGTGGTGCACACCTGTAATCCCAGCAGCTCTGGAGGCTAAGGCAGGAGGATCACAAATTAGAAGCCAGCCTCAGCAACTTAGTGAGGCCCTAAACAACTCAGCAAGAACTTGTCTCAAAAATAAAAATAAAAATAAATAAATAAAGGGCTGGGGATGAGCCTCAGTGGTTAAGCACCCCTGGGTTCAATTCCTAGTAATCCCCCCTGCAAAAAAAGAAAAGAAAAGAAAGATGCTTCCCCAAAAGCTGGGTGCAAGTTGGAGGTCCCCTTGTTTTCTCCCTAGTTAGTTTTCATCCAAGTGAAAAGAATGACCTGAGGGCCTAAGGAGGATGGGGAAGAAAGAGGTCATTGCCCAGCTTGGATCAGAGAGAGCAAGTCCAAGACAGGCATTTCCCTGAGGACAACTGGTGGCTTGGACAGAGTTCTGTGTTTTATCTCAGGGGACAGGGCTTTGCCCCAGCTCCGTATTTCACTAACTGACCCCAGTATTCTGGGGCAAGTGATTTGTACTTTGAGTGTAGTTTCTCTCATTTAAGAAACTGGATTTATAATAACTACTTCATAGGGCGAACGGGAGGACTGAATGAAAAAATGCAAGTGAAAATGTTTTGAAACTGCAGTTTTACAAACTAGAGCCCAGTCATCATCTAAGAGGAGGGATGCTTAGCTGAGTATTTCTGCTAGCCGGCCCTGGTCAGGGAGGCTACAACATGTAGGGATTTACTCTGCCTGCACCTAACGCTGGCAGGATCAGCTCCTGACCATTGCTGGCCTCTCTGAGAGGCCAATAGCCATGTGAAGACAGAACCCTGGCAAGTCAGGAACTGAAGGATGTGAGCTCGCATCTGGTAAGAGTCGATCAAGTGAGCATTGGTGGCTTGGCCAGTCCCAGGGCTTAGCCTGTAATGGTGGGCGGGACTTTGACCTCAAAGCCTGATTTCCAGGCATAGCTGCAGCAGGGTTTCTGACAGAGCTGCAGTCGGTGTTTTGGACAGTACCATCTTAGCTATGCAACGCTTCCTGGATCCCTGTAAGCAGGTTCAACTGTCTTGACCTGCGTGGTGATGCGCACTTGTACATCCCAGAGTGAGGAAGGAGGATCCCGAGTTTGAGGCCAGCTTCAGCAATTTAGTAAAGCAATTTAGTGAGACCCTGTATCAAAATAAAGGATGAAAAGAACTGGGGGTGTAGCTCAGTGGTAAAGTGCCTCTGAGTTCAGTCCCCAGTAACAAAAAAACCAAAACCAAACCAAAAAGTTTAAAGTTTAAGAAATGTTTAACTGTCTCTGGTCTCCTCTAAATGACAGCAGAATCTCATCTTACAAGGGGCCCCCATGCATTAGCCATGGCTTCCGGAGACAGCCCCCCCCCACCCCCACCGTGGACAAGCACTGGAAACTTCTTGTCCTAGAAAGAGGAAAGGCCATTGGGTCAGGAGTTAGAAACTGGTTTGCCTTAATGAGCTCCATGAGCTAAAGAAAACAATCTATGTGTCCGAGCCTCAGTTTTTCCATGTATAAAATGAAGGAACAAGTTCTCTCCCTCTGTAGTCCAGACCTCCTCTCTGACCTCCAGCCTCCAAACTTTCATCAGTGAGACTTGCTGGGATGTCCTGATCTGATGGGAGGTTTGCATTCTTCTGTAGATACCTTTCCATATTCTCCACATTTTCTCCATTGAACATATATTGTTTTTTAAAATAGTCACGACCATTCCTCATTTCTTCTCTGCTTTTGCTCAGGCCAGCTTCAGCAGTTCTTACTCTGCTGTGCTGTTCTTTCTGCCTTCCCTCTCTGATGGCATCTTTCCATTGTCATTCATGTATGCTGAAGTATCTCCCATTAAACAAAAACAAAAACAAAACTGCCTGTAATCCCAGGGACTCTGGAGGCTGAGGCAGGGGGAATCTCAATTTCAAGGCCAGTAACAAGACCCTGTCTCAAAAATAAAAAATAAAAAAGCTGTGAGTGTAACCGGTAGGAGAACACCTGCCCAGTGTATGTGTAAGACTCTGGGTTCAGTCTCTAGTACCACAAAAATGAAAAGCAAAAACTTTTCAACAACTTATCCCTCTTGAATTCATTACCATCAAAGCAGGTTTTTGAAAAGATTGTGGGCTATTACTTTCCTTTTAACTTCTCTTTTTTCATAATTTCATACTTTCAGAAATCTGCAAAAATAGTACAATTACCATAAATAAAAATCCAGATTTCCCAAATGTTTATATTTTACTTTTACTTTTATCCTATTTCATTTTATAAATGTGCATATGTATGTGTGTGTGTATATATATACATATGCTGTCCTGAACTTTTTTTTTTTAAAGAGAGAAGGAGGACAGTGAGAGAGAGAGAGAGAGAGAGAATCAATTTTTTTTTTTTTTAAAGAGAGAGGGACAGTGAGAGAGACAGAGAAAGAGAGAAACAACTTTATTTAGTTTTTCACATGGCCTTAGTTGCTCCAACACTCAGTTGTGTACGTGGTGCTGGGGTTTGAACCCGGGTCCTCGTGCTTGCCAGGCAAGCACCGAAACCGCTGAGCCACCGCTCCAGCCGGAGAATCAATTTTTATTGAGTTTTTCACGTGGCTTTCATTGCTCTGACACTTAGTTGTGTACATGGTGCTGGGGTTTGAACCCGTGTACTTGTGCATGCCAGGCAAGCACCGTAACTGCCGAGCCACCGCTCCAGCCCGTCCTGAACTATTGAATGCAAGATTCTTCTTTACCCCTAAATACTTCAGTATGTACTTTCTATAAATAAATGTAGCACAACTGTCAAAATCAGAAAATTCACATTAATATATTATCTCACCCACAGACCTTAATTCTGATTTATGAATTGTCCCAATAATGTTCTTTCTAGCAAAAGAACATTCTAGATCATGCTTGGCATTTGATTGTCACATTTCTTTATTTTAATCTGGAATAGTTACTGTTTTTTTCTTTGTTTTATGATGCTGACATTTTCAAAGAGTAGAGTCCATTTTTTTTTTTTTTTGTAGAAAATCCAATTGGAGTTTGATTAGAATAAAATGATGCTTTAGCGGGAATACCACAGAAGTGATGCTGTTTCCCTCAGTGTATTCTATCGGGGGCACTTGATATTGATTTGCCCTGTTATTAACTGAATGTTCATGTCACCCCCAAATTCATGGTGAAATCCTAAAGCCCAAAGTTAGGTATTAGACAGTGGAGCTTGGAGGGGTGATGAGGTGGTGAGGGTGGAGCCCTCGTGAATGGGACTTCAGTGAGCTATTGTCCTCTTTCAGCCGAATGAAGATAAATAAAGAAGTCTGCAACCTGGAACACTGTTCTCACCAGAACCTGAACGTGATGGTTCCCCGATCTCAGACTTCTAGGCTCCAGAACTGTAAATAATAAATTTCTGTTATTTGTAAGCCATGCAGAATGTGGTGTTTTGCTATAGCAATCTGAACGAAGACCCAGTGGTGTTCACTTTGACTACTTGGCACTACTTGTCAACTTTTCCCATGATAAGTAAGGTTACTATTGCTTCCATTGTAACTGATAAGCGTTGTTGGGGAGTTATTCTGATTACGAAAATATCCTGTTACTTCTCAAACTTTTCGCCTACTGATTTTAACATCCATTGATGATTTCTAGTTTGAATCGATTCTACCATAATGGTTGCCAAGTGATTATTTCCTGATTTCTTCATTCCTTCTGCATTTATTAGTGATTTAAACACACACCCTTTTGTCAAATGTCTTTTTAAGGTCACATTATTTTTCCTCTTTAATCTACTAATAGTGAATTATACGGATAAATTTGCTAGTATTGAACTATACATTCTTAGAGTATTTATTATTATTTATGATACTGGGTCTAATGTTTTATTTAGGAGTTTTGCATCTATACTTCTAAATTAAATGGATTTATACTTTGTGTGTGTGCGCGATATTTGTTATTTGCCAGTGTCAGTGTTATAGTCTCATAATAAAAATATTTGCATCATTTATTTTCTATCAGAGCTGCGGGACAATTTAAATAGCATTGGTGTTATCAAATCTCAAAACCCTGGAAAGGTTTCCAGTGAAATTCTCTGAATCTGCTGCTTTTGTTTTTGAATCAGGGATTGAATTTGGGGGTACTTAACCACTGAGCCATATCTGCCGTCCTTTTTATATTTTATGTTGGGACAGGGTCTCGATAAGTTGCTTAGGGCCTCACTAAGTTGGGGAGCTTGGCTTTGAACTTGAGATCAAAGTGAGCCTGCTGCTTTTTAAGGGAGTAGCTCTCTGATATCTTTTTTAAATGGAAATTGGTCTATTTTCATTTTCTACCTATTCTAGGGTTGGTTTGGGTGAATTATACTTTCCTGGAAACTTACGCATCTCATTCAAGTCTTCAAAATTAATTATATAGAGTTAATAAATTAGTTTTATGATTTTTTTGTTTCCTCGAAGTTTATCTCTCCCTTATCATTTTTTATTTTGTAAAGTTGATCTTTCCCCTTGTATTAATTTTCAACTTTTGCTGTAATGAATTACCAAAAACTTGGTGCCTTAAACAATACACATCCTCAGCTCTCATTTCAGAAGGTCACATGTATAACCTGCATGTGGCCAGGATACCATCAGTGGAGGCAGGCTCTGTTCCTCCTGGAGCTCTGGAGAGAATCTCTTTTCCTTGCCTTTCCCAGTTTCCTGAAGCCACCTCCATTCTTGGACTTATTTACGGCCTCCTACTTCTGTCTTTAAGCCTCCAGTGGCGGGTTACATTCTCACATCACAGCTTTCTGATCCTTCAAACCCATTGTCACATCTTCCTGTAGTCTCTCTGTCTCTCTCTGTTTTACTAGAGATTGAACCCAGGGCTTTGCACATACTTGGCAAGTGCTTCCTAACCCGAGTGTCACAGGTTGCTGATCTCTGCTGATTTTAAGAACTCTGTGATAAAGTTGAGTGCACCTGGATAATGCAGGTCAATCTCCCCATTTTATGTTCATGTACCTTAATCACAACTGCAAAATTCCTTTTGCCATGCAAAATAGCATGTAAAGTAGTCCCAGATTCTGGAAATTAGACGGTGGATATCTTTGGGGTAACCATTATCATGCCTGCAATCCTCCTTTTTTCTTTTCTTTTTTTTAAGACATGGTCTTGCTAAATTTCCCAGGCTGGCCTTGGACTCATGATCCTCCTATCTCAGCTTCCTGAGTAGTTGGGATTTCAGGCATAAGCCACAGTACTTGACTTCTATCCTCTTCTTCTTTCTTCTTCTCCTTCTCCTTCTCCTTCTCCTTCTCCTCCTTCTCCTTCTCCTTCTCCTTCTCCTTCTCCTCCTCCTCCTCCTCCTCCTCC
>PVKS010043659.1:0-14742 GCA_004027875.1 Aplodontia rufa | reverse complement strand
ATATTCTCTTAAGTGTAGATAAGTTCTATAAAGAAAATAAAGCCAGTTAATTGAGTAGAATGTGTCAAAGGAGGGAGGCAGCATTTTCACACCTAGTGGTAAGAGAAGACCACATGGTGACATAGGAACTGAGACCTGACTTTTGAGAGCTGAGCAAACCAACATCTCAGGCTGAAGGAACAAAAGGTTATAATAAGGCTACTGAGGACCAAAGGAGTTTAGAAGAACCTGAGGGTTACTAAGCTGGAGAGAGGTGGGAAAGAACATTGGATTGGATTAGGCTAAAGAGACAGCCCAGGGCCAGATCAGAAAAGACTTTGCAAACCCTGATAA
Organism: Aplodontia rufa; assembly: GCA_004027875.1. NCBI lineage: Eukaryota > Metazoa > Chordata > Mammalia > Rodentia > Aplodontiidae > Aplodontia > Aplodontia rufa. The sequence continues at coordinate 14,409 of PVKS010043659.1, read as the reverse complement.
GGAGTTTGTATTTTATTCTCAGTACAAAAGGAAGTCATAAGAAAACTATTCATATTGTTAAGACAAATGTCCTCAGCAAGACAAAATTCAGGCACTCAGTGTTTCCTCACCATATTACCCAAAAACTGGACACCAAATAGTTTACAGACTTTTTTCCTCTCCCTCAATTTGTCCACTCTTGAATCCTCATATCCCTCCCTCCCTGTCAATAAGAGTGAAACTGTACTACTTCCTTCACTTTTAACACTTTGTTTGGCATTCAGGGACACCTGCCCTCAGCGCTCCTCCTCTGGGTATATGGGTTTCACTTCTCTACTCCTCCTCTTCCAACAGTGATGATCACACTTCAAAAAGAGATAAAATTTTTGGAGACTAAAATTCTTTTGTTCTGCTCACCAGTGACGTACTTAAACCTTTGCAGTCATTTGTCATGGGGACGCCTGATTTATTTGTAAATTCAGGAGTGCTTCCTATTCATGGTCTCATAATTCCTTTCTTTAAATTTTTCTTGAGAATCTCTGGAGATTCTTCCAGTTTGGGCATAGCTGTGTGATTCAAAATTTGGTTCATGTATCTATGTCTTAGGATATAAGAACTGTCTTTATCAAATCTTCCCAGTAGAGCTCCATAGGGACCCCTCCAAGGCCTCACCAAAGAGCAAAAATATGTGATTACTAAATGAAAGCATTCATGGCACAAGGCTACAACAAGGGAGGTGACATGCACTAAACTCTCGCCTGCTGGAGTCTGTAAGGCCTGAGGTGGGTAGCAACTGTGGAGGGCTGGCTGGAAATACAGTTCCTTTCTAGAGGAAATTTGCCTGATGGCTCCTCACAAGGTTGATGCTGGTTGGGATTCCCTGGCTTCAAACAGCTGATACCCAACTGTATCACTGCAGAGTTTTCAGGTGGCTCCTCAGCTTCTTTCTCTTTTTCAGTCTTGAGTAGCTTTCCTGACAGTGAGAATGCAGCCCATATACTTACATGAAAGGAAGTTTTAAATTATTCATTAATGCATGGCTATTAACTGCTCCCAGAGTAACTTAATTTGGAATTTCTAGTCTTCTAAATTTGCTGTGCCATGCTGTTGAATATCTTTAGAGGAGATCTTACTAATCTTTATATATCAGACCAGGGGCTTTCTTCTTCTTCTTCTTATTTTTCTTTCTGAGATGAAGTTAGGAATCTGATATCTGAATCCCAATATCTGTCCACATTGCAGTATTCTCCTGGCGTAAGTCAGCAACAAAATGTCACACTGAGACTGCATTTCTGTTAGATCCTTACTGGGAAGGTAAAGTTGCTTAAAGAAAAATCCTGAAGATTCTCCTCTCGCATAGTCAGTTTCAGTAATTCTAACTATAAAATAACTTTGACCTTTATTTTTGTATCTTTCTGGTTGTATTTTAAAAGGCACCAGGGCTTCTTTCTGATTTATCATGTCCCTTTATATCTTAAGTCTGTAAGTTGTCAGCCATAAGGAAAATAAATAATTAGCTCAACTTTTTTACCCAAGTTTTAGATGGATACATTTGGCACACAATCCCGAAATACACCCAAATATCAACTGTTATATAGTACTGGCCCTAAAATGGCTATAATGCCCCCACAAAAACAAGAAGCAATAACTTTATCTCTAGAAGACCATTAAAATAATGTAAATTCTGAAAAAGTGACACTTTAGAGGAATTAAATCAATGCATCATACTGAAATTATTTTTAAAGAATTCTTCGTTAGTTATTGGTTTTTCAAATTTTTCCTGTTCAAGGTAGCCACCAAACTTCTTGCCTTTTCTATCATCCATAACCCTCCAAGTTCACATCCTTTGCTTCTGTGCAGTGATGTCTTGATTTGCACATAAGCACTCTCTGACATGCATGCAATGGGCCCTTTTAAAAATTCTGATTGTATTACTTGTGGGCTTGCATCTTATTTTCCCTTACCACTTGTGTACTCCAATTATTTTTGTCAAAAATAAAAAGAATAATGAAAACAAGAACTCGTTCTTGTTTGTGACTTATTGATAACAAAATATTCTGTTTACTATGGCATTTATAGATCACCTGCTGAATATTATGGACTGAAATGGAATAATGAGTTATTCCTAAAACACAGTTACCCTTTTAAAATATTTTAGCATGAGTTGTCTGCTTTGATTCAAAGTCATACAGAGGCTGGTCTTCAAAGTTTCCCAAAGGTCCAAGGGCTACTCCACAGATTTACAGCAATGAAAACAGAAATGAATTGGCTTACTGTGGAGTAGTGATGAATGCTAAATGAACATGCCAGAAACTGATTTATAAGCCAGAATGCTGATTCATTAAATGAAATGGGAGATGAATCTGGTAACATAACTGGCATCAATCATTTGAACAGGATACTCCCTCTTAATGCATAAGTCCATTGAGGAGACGAAATTGCAGGTAAGGATTCTTGGTACAGGGAATTAGAGAAAATAGAAAGCGATGTTAAGGGGACTTCCCTCAAACTCAGGTTTCTCAAACAATACTTTCCTCCCTTTTCTGGAGATCTTGCATTCTGAGAATCTGACAGCTGACACTGGAGTGATGATACCCTCAGGCAGTTCTTGTCCTTTAGATGACTTTTATCCCTTTTGCATTCGGACCTCCATCCTTGTTTTAGTACAACAAAGCTCCAACATTGTTACAAAGATTTAGGTCAGAGTTCACTTTGCATTCATGATTTTTATTCTCTTGTGCTATTTGAAGGTAAACTAGAGAATCCAGCAAAGAGATTTGAGAAGTACTTTAAACTTATTAGTCATGACATCACTTTTAGTGAATTTTGGGGGGGCACTTGAGTAAATATGTTTGTTTCAACATAAGGCTCATTAGTTTTACTTCTCAAGAGATAACAGTTTCCCCACTCAATTTAGCAACTACTTACAGAACTTGTAAAGAGCAAGAAAACTCTCTAAAGGAAACAAAAATGAGCAAGGCAATCTTCTCCAGAAGCTTCCAGTCAGATGTTAGCAAAAACACGAACAAGTGCTAATAATTGTGCTACAGAGTTAAGAAACATAAAGCCTGTTCTAGAAATTGAGACCATCATACAACTGAATGTGAGAAATGCATGGCTTTTGAGCTGGATCTTCTATTGCATGTGTAATTTTTTCAAGAGAGATAGGAAAGAAGGTGCTCCATGCAGTTGAAAAGACTTGGGGAGCCAAAGCCTAGATAGAGAAATACCCCTAAAGCATTCAGAGAAAAATTATGTTATAGATCTTTTTGAAGAATTCAAGGAGTGCATGTAAAATACTTAATCTCTAATTCTGTTATGAAACAAAACATCCCCCCATACATACAAAAATCTTATCTTTAATTGGAACAACAAATCAAGTTAATGGTTGATTAATACTTGGATTTCAAAAGCCATGACAATTATAAATATTTTTCCCAGTGGTAATATGTCACCAATTGCTCATCTTTATGTAGCTATTTATTCCTGATGGTGTAAAAGGAAATATAAAATTAATATAAATCCTTTAAATTCTGAACTTTTGAAAATCCATTCACTCTCTGGGCTGCTTGATTATATGTCATTTTTATTAAGTGGTTTTATGCAAAAGTGTTATCTTTTGTGGTATTCTAATTAGTGAAAAATCAATAGTCAATAAGAAGACAGTATGAACTAAATACCAAGGTTGTTTTGAATTCAATGCAATATTTTATGCAATTAAAAATAACTAACATATTTTGTCTTCATCTATGACATGTGAACAATGGAAAAGGATTTCACTATACCTAGATTTTATATTTTGTTTTTTTCCCTGAGTCCCTCTTTCAAGTTCTTTCAAATTTCTGAGGTATAAAATATGACTTTCTGGGTTCACATAAATTGCCCCTGAGACATTTCTATAGTTAGTGGCAAGTGTTTTCTACTCAGTTCCAGGAGAAACATTCTTTTCATATTGTTTAGGCTTTTTTATTGAGATATTTATTATAGAACAACCATACAAGTTTTTAACAAAATATAAAATGTATATAGATTCTGGATATTGGAGTGCCCCCGCAATTACCCACTTTATCTCTCCCTTCCCCTTCCCACAATATTGCTAAAAAAGTATTAGGCTTTTTTACTGAGTTGAGAAGCTTTTAATGGAAAGAAGAATGTAACATCATCAATACTTTCTTATGGCTTTCACTTCATGCCTTCTTCCAACAATATACACTGGTGGCTAAAAACAAGCTGAGGACAATGGAGAAGGGGTGACTTGGATGAATTTGACATAATTAAGACACGTGCTTTTTAAGACATGTTAGGAATTAACAGTTGTATTGATGAGACAATATTAATTAAGAGGCACTTTAGGAATAAATGACATATATAAGATTTTGTATTCATTCGTGGTTCAGTTATAAGTGCAGAAATACCAGTGTATCATTCCACCTGATCATCAGTATCGACAGGCCATCCAAAGCTAGGATTGTGAGGTGGCCTGGCTCTGAAGTTAGATGGCCACATTTGAATCCTAACTTCTACTTTTCACTAACTATGTCTTTGGGCAAGTGACTTACCCCTTTGCCTTTAGATTAATTTTCTCTTTTATCCGGTGGATATATCAATACTACTTCCTGTTATACTAATAATGACTAAACTGGATGGTGTATATAAAACACTAGCACAATCCTTGGCACAGAGTAATAAATCAATAAATAACAACTAACTTTTATTAAAAATGGGCAGTACTCTCTCTATTGCACCTATTTTTCCCGTGTGGGTGTTTGTATACCTCTCTTTGTTCTGTTTTCGTTTACCATAGGACACCCATGGTTATTACTGAAACAAAACTTAAATATACCTTCATTGTGCCCAGTAAAAAAAGTAGAAAGAGAGAAAGAGAGATATTTGGGAGATTGGTATCCAAATAATTGAATTACAAAGAAAATATTGGTACAGGGATTTCCATCTACCCCAAATAGTGAATTTCTCTCAATAGTAAGGGTGTGTTTTCATGTTTCTGTATGGAGAGATTCTATACTCAGTAATTACTTAATGAGACAAATGGTAGGCCACTATTGAAATTCATGTATGAAGCAGGTCAGTGTGTGTACATACACACAAGTACAGATATTGTACATATACATTCACCTGTGCACAAATATATATAGACTTGAAGAAAAATTGCTTGATTCTTATACCTTTAAATATATCCCTATTTTACTCAGGTCACATTGGGCATTTTAGTGATACTTAAGATGAATATAACTGGCTCAAGACTAAGAGAAAAAATTCTTGGGCTATACATCCATCTACTAATTTTCTGATGTAAATAAGCTATTTTTACTAAGATGCTATAAATAAGGTAGGATCTTAAGATGTAAGATTTTTAAGGTTTCCCTTTTCTATAATGGTAATCAAAGTTGGAACTGCATAGGTGGAAGAGATAGGGTGGAAGCAGTGCTCTTAAAGCAATAATAACTCTTTTTACACTCTCAGCACATTTGAGTACCCAAATGTTAATGTATTACATTATTTCTAAAGTACCATGTTATTCACTTATGTTCCCTGTGAGTTTGTTGTGGATAATTGAAGCAATTAGTACTATGTCTGTACAAAGTAACTGCTCAGAATGTGGAATTGATTATTATTTAAATATCTCAGATATTGTTTGAATCTCTCAGTTGTCCACAATCAGTGTTATTTATTTATATATTGTGAAACCAGGGGAGCTTAACCACTGAGACACATGCCCAGCCTTTTTATTTTTTCCTATGAGATAGGGTCTCACTAAGTTGTTTAGGGCCTCACGAAGTTGACGAGGCTGGCTTTGAATCTGGGATCCTCCTGCCATGGCCTCTGGAACCACTGGGATTATAGGCATGGTCCATGCCTGGCATCAGTGTTATTTTCTTTCCACCATTATTTTCTGAGAAATAGTTTCAGTCTTTTCTTGGTTTCAGACTCTTGGGGAATCTGATAGCAGCTATACATAGCTTTCTTAAAGAAAAATGCATATAATTACATACATTTGACATGCACAGCTCCCATATCTATTTTAGAATTTTTGTATATTCCTTTAATTGGAATTTATTACACTAGGGTAAGAACTCTGGTATTGACTCAGAAACTGTTCCTTCATTTTAAAAAGTAATTGATCCCAAATACACATGATTCGATTTTAGAATCCACTTGGAATCCTGTTTCAAACTACTTCTTGAATCCTTCCTTTTGGGTCTTGAGACAAATCTCAGTATACCTGACACCCTAGCAATTCTTCAAGCCTACTGATAGTACATCATGGAGAGGAAGGGGCAATGTGAAGTCTATTAGTCTCTTCTAAGATCTGGGATAAGATGCAACTCAAAATTAAGACATATTCAAATGCAGTAAGATACTACAGTATATATATATATATATATCTCATATATTAAATGCCATCCAAGAGAGCTCAGGGGAAGACCCCGCCATTAAACAGATTAGCATTTCTTCAAGAAAACATATGAATATATACACTATAGTAAACCCTATGAATAGATAAACTCACAGAAGTTTCAAAAAGTTTTGCAAAATAATTCAACTCCTTAATAAATGTTTTCTAAAAAGAAAAAAAAAAGTTTTGCCTTCAAATGAATTGTTATAAAATTTCTAAAAAGCACAAAACAAAAAAAATTTCCCCATTTTGAAAGCTTTTAAGAAATCAGAATTGCCATTATAGAACTATGACTCTGTAGCTGAATCCAGGCATCTGGGAAAAAGTATAAAATATACATTCATCTCTTTTTTTCTTTTGAACTTCAAGGAATATAAATTGCATAATAGAAGCAGCCCTAGATATACTATAGTTTTTCAAGACAGATAAACTGTGATTTATATAAACAGAAATAAGCCCACATAAATTCATATATAGCATATGTATTCATTGCATTATAGTTATTATTCTACATAATTCTTCTTTAAGCAGCATTTAACAATGCATTCCAGTAGCTCTCTTTGAACTAATATAAATTGTTTGCCTAGCCCAATATGAACATATAAATCATTGAATAAAGACTTAAGAATCATTGCTGAAAACTAGAAACCTATCTCTGCAAAGATATATTTTTATGCAAAGATAAAATGAGTTTGAGTACTTGAATCTGGAGCCCCTCTTAGCTTCACTTGAAATAATTTTGCCAGAAAATTGCATAACACAAGTTCACTGATAAGAAAAGCAATGAGTTTTAATAAAATAAGTATGTCTAAATTTAAACTACCTTTAAGATTTCAAATGCTACAAGGGAAAAAAACTTCCTCAAAGGTTTAAAATCTACTGAAAACATTAAAGGAAATATCAAATAATACTAAAACAAAGTAAAACAAATCTCTGTCTATATTCATATTTATATTTATGTATCTGATTGTGTTCAAGTCACTGCTAAAATAAAGTGCTATCAGTCTGAGAAAGCTCAAGGGTACTCCTTCCTTTGAAGAAAAATCTAACTTCCACGTTGGAATCAAGTGGCAGATCAGAGATCTCCAGCACTCAACTGCTTCCCCAGGAGATAGAACCAAAACAACAGGTGTATAACTACATGTTGAGGTGGAGATTTGTAGAAAATCTCTGAACTTCGACAGTGGAGTCAATGATCAGGTGAAACCTAGATATATAATAAGAGAAACAAAGTGTCCCAGCATACAGTATTGAATGACTCTTCAGAGAATGGCGAAGTACTTCCCCACGGAGGTATGAGTGATAGAGTCCCAGTGATCACCACAAGCCCAGAATACTGCACCATATAAACATTTTCTGACCAGATAAGAGATCTGGATTCCACCTAGTAAGTTGTTGCAGATGTTCTCTGCATTTCCCATCACATTCATATAGATCCATAATAGAGGCATCTTAAAAAGCGGCCTATTGTTGGAGCCTACTGTTTGGGGATTCAGAAATTCTAGAATTTTACTATATCCAACACTCTGCATTGGCTCAGTGGGCAGCCATTCAAGGAGAGTTGTAGCAAAAAGAAATGACACTGACACAAATCCACAGAGAATTCTATGCAGTAGGGTATACAGATTGTGATGTTGAAGAAAGCAGAAGGGGCTTCCCTATTAGATCAGTGTTTCTGGAAATCTGCTATTAGAGCCAGAGGGAGGTAACAGTCTTGTGTGCTTTCATACTGAGTCTAAGTTTGGTGGCAATGACATCATGGGCTATGGATCGCATGGAGTCTTCCATTCCCTCTCCCATCACAGAATTTTGTGACCCTGTGGACTCTCCCCACCTACAGAGATGACCAGGATGTGACCCAGTATTTGTCCACTGCTGGCAGCATGTATCTCAGGGAGCTCTAGGAACAAACTTTGTTTATTGAATTCAGCCTTCAGTGCTGGCTCAGTATTGCATGACAATGCAGGCTTAGGCCCAGCCCTTGGTGTGCACAGCCCAAGGAATATGGAGAGAATCATAGACTGCTGAGTTCTGCATTCACAATGGCTTGTTCCAATTTAAGAAACAACTGAGAGGAACTACAAGAAGTTTCAGTCACAAATCACTCTCAACAGTCACCTAGTGAGCACTACCATTGAAAGAACTGGGATGTTTTGGGGCACCAGGGTGAAAAACCCCTAGCCATCTCTGTTTTCTTTTTTCTTGTTCTATGTTTCATTATTCTGTCTCCTCTTTTTGTTGTTTATTCTCACTTTTCTCACTTCTTTTTACTTTTCTCCTTCCTACTTTAACCTTTTTTTCTTTCATAAAATCTTTCTATTTTATTCAATGTTTCCCTACCCATTCTTTTTGGTTGTTCCTATTGTTGCTACACCTGGTGTTTTGTTGTTTTTATACATTTTTTGTGTGTGGAATTGTGAATCTTCGCTCAGAACACATTAGGTGACTGCTGTACACTGAACAACACTGCCCAGCCCAGAGGAACTGCTTCAAGCTATGATCACTACTCAATCCTGCCCAAACCTTGGCAGATATTTCAAATTAATGAATTTCAGGGACAAAACTCTAGCTGGCAATATATCCACATATAGTCTCAGCTGTGGGGATATGATGACTGCCCCCGCCCTGCAGCTATAGCTATATGATTCTCAACAAAGATGCCAAAAACATACCTTGGAGAAAGGATAGCCTTTTCAACAAATGGAGCTTGGAAAACTGAATGCCCTCATGTAAAAGATTAAAACCAGGCCCCTATCTTTCACTGTGTTCAAAAATCAACTCAAAATGGATCAAAGACCTTAATGTGAGACCCCAAATTTGAAATGACTAGAAGAAAACACAAGGGAAATACTTCAAGATACTGACACAAGCAATGATTTCCTGCACAGGAGTCCAGCAGCTCAGAAAAAAAAATAAGAAATGACATCAAACTGAAAAGCTTCTGTGGAGTGAAAAATACAACCTGCAAAATGGGAGATAGTCTGCCATCCATTCTGGATTAACATCCAGAATATTCTAAAAAACTTAACAACAATAACAAAAGTATTCCAATTAAAAATTAGCAAAGCACATGAATAAGCAGTTCTATAAAGAAGTATATATGACCAATAAATATGTGAAAAAATGCTATCTTTAGAGCCATCGGGTTAATGCAAATCAAAAGTACATTTAAAAAACTACATTGAAATTCCATTTCACCCCAGTTAAAATAGTTATTATCAAAGAAAATTTAACAAATGCTGGTGAGTATGTGCACTAAAAGGAACATTTATACTGTTTGTGTAAATATAAATTAAAATCACTATGGAAAATACTGTGGTATTTACTGAAAGAAACTAAAATACAACTAGTATATTATCCAGTAATAGAACTCCTGTGTATATATCCAAAGGAAATGAAATCCACATACCAAGAGACACCTGCAAATCCATGTTTAATGAAGCACTACTCACAATAATCGACATACGGAATTTACTCAGGTGCCTGTCCACAGATGAATGGCCAAAGAAAATATGGTATCTATACACAATGGAATATTATTCAGCCTTAAAGAAAAATGGCATTGTGGCATTTGCAAGAAAATAGATGGAACTGGAGGACATGTTGAATGAAGTGAGTCAGACACAGAAAAACAAGTATCACATGTTTTCTCTCATATGTGGAAACTAAAAACAAAAATCACCTGAAGAAGAAGAGAGTCTATGCAGAACTTGGAATGGGGTGAAAAGGAAGGGGGATAAAGCACAGGAGAGAAAGAGGAGAGATCAGGACAAGGTAGAAGGAAGAATGAAAAGATCAATACACCATATATGTGTGTATGGAAATGTCACAGTGAAACCAACTGATTCGTACAATTAATATGTATTAATTTGAAAAAAAAAGAAAAATCTAACTTCCATATATGGATAATGACACATTTTAACGCTTCCTTCATTTCCATCTATCGAGGATCCACTGTATACCTTGTAGGGGAGAGTCAAATTGACCTCTGCTGTATTAGGATCTCCAATTGAACTTGAGATTGAAGTTGATAGAAGACAGATTGACATGAGAAAAACATATACAAATTTAATATTTTATCTGACATAGGAGTTGGCCCTGATAAGGAAAGGAAGACCCCCCAAAATGATAAACCCAAATGGTTTTACACTAGCTTGAACAAATACAGGCAATTGTGGGAACATAGCCAAAATACGTTGGAAGTTTAAAGGACCACAAATCGTTATTTTAACAAGCTCAGTCTGTAAAAAAAATTCTCTGGATTTCAACTCACTCCCTCATTTCTGGTGATAAGGATGTTTCCTTTTTCCTGTCCAGGAGAAATGGAAATTTTGTACCCACTTTCAGGAAAAAGGAGATCAGAATGCTCTTCTTTGTACCTGCTATTTTTTGTCTTCAGCTCAGCTCAATATAATCCTTATGTCAAAGTGGCATATTTGGAGTGGCAAATTCTGCCACTTTTCAACCTACTGGTGTTCCAAATATGGCTTTGTGCTCTGAAGGAATCTAAGAGGAGCAACAGAAATACTCTCCTATGAGAAGAAATAGCCTGGTTAGAAATGACGATGCAAGAGTAATATAGATAAAAACAACCAACACACAGTAAGTCATAACATAAAGTGTTTTGCACATAGGAACTCAGTACATATCAATTGCTTGGTTATTGATCATTCATCTTTACAGCTAATTCCTATGAACAGTTATTAGTCATTTTTCAGATCCTGAGACCACATATGCCTTGGGCAGGGGTTGGGAGGAGGAGAGAGAAACTTTTTACATTGAAACATGAATTTGCTACTCTGTTTGCTTGAAATGGCCAAATTCTAGCATATAGTTCCACTGTAGCATAAGATTTAATCTAGGATCTATTGCTTTAGGTCTATAACTCTTTTGCACAGCCTCCAAACTTGATTTTGGACATTTTGTCCTAGAGCAACAACCACCTATACCATGACTTAGTCTCTTAAAGTTATGTGCCTCCAGCTCTTCCTAAAACAGTTTACCCTGGAGTTGGATATGTCTCGGACATTTGATTGATAGTTTTTATATCACAGAGCTCTTCCCTTTAGACTCGCACACAATGACTGAGTTTTTCTTAAATTTTGCTCACTAGGCTCCTTGTTTGCCTCATCCTAGCCCCAGCCCTGCCTGAAATTGTAGTTGATCATCAATCCAGGGCTGTCTGAATGCAGCCATCCAAATTCAACTGAAAAGTTCTCGTCCACAAGTGGATATTTTTTTACCCTAATCATATTACCTACTCTGCAATATTTGACACTATGAGTCACTCTATCCTTCCCAAAACTCTTTCCTCTTTTAGCTATCCTGAAGCAACTGCCTTGGTTCTCTGAATATCTGTACTTGTTGAACCTCAATCATCACCATCCTTTTGAATCTAAACAACACTTGGTCTCTATCTTCCTAACTTCTCATTTTAAATTATCTCTGGACAATCTCATTCTGAAATTATTTTGACTACCAAGTATGTGCGTCTCATTCTCTAAACGCCACTGCTATCCCAGACTTCAACTCTTTACTGCCATCTCAACTTGGTGGTACCAGAAAGGTCATAGACTCAACTGTTCCTTCTCCCCCAGTTGTTGTTTATTTGTTTTCTTTTCCTTAGTCAGTGAAACCATCCAGTTACCTAAGGTACAACTTTAAAATTTATCTCTGACCCCTTCCTTTCTTTTGACTCCCCATCACCAATCCACCATTCATTTTTTTCTTTTTCTGTAAAAGTTTCTTAAAACTGTTTCTTCCTTCCTATCTTTGTTGTCCTTAAACATAGATCACCAAAGTTACATTTGAATATGATCTTTCCCCTTTCACCTGAGACAACCATGAGAAACATCTATAAACCAATATTGTGATAGTTTGAATTATTTTTATACAGTTTAGTATATAAAACTCTCCATAGAAGAGTTCTTATATTGTTTTTTATGAAATGTTAAAATTTGAGGTAAAGTATTTGTGTTATGAAATAGTTCATGGAAAATATTTCTGGAAGAGATATACATGTGACATACACAGTGAGTTCAATTGTTACTATTTCTTAAAGACAAGATGTTGTTGATAAACTCCTGATGCTTGAACCCAATAAATGCTTACACAGAAAAGGTCCTCCAAAAAGCATTAAAATGCCATCTAATATCTTCTAAATTTTGTTTTTATTAATACAATACATTGATGTAGTTTTAATTGTTTTAGGATTTGAATGAAAAGCATTCCTATAAGTGAGTATAGATGAGATTATTCATGCATGAATGGTGAGTACTGAAAAATTAGATAGGACAGGATATCCTGATACTGACTATATTTTGTGAACAAGATTTCTAATAATAATAAAAAATTAAACTTGGTTTGAAAGTTTGAAAGGTATATTTCTTATTCACAAATATTTATCAATCCTGATCAAAGATACCTCATAAAAGCTAATAAACTTGTCATTCTATGTCAGGTCACTTCTTCAGTAGATATTGCTCAGGAATCCACTAGGAAGAGTGATGTCAGAAATAACATAAGGAACAATGCATTATTCTTATTTCAGAAAAGCTTATAATTTAGTAGTCTAAATAAAGCATATAAATAATTACAATACTCTAGCAACATATGATATGAGTTAGACAAACTGGTCAAAGAGAGTTAAGTAACATAACATGCACAAAATCACTCAGTCTTGCTTTAGCCCCTATTTCCTTTGGAAAATTCTGTTGAAAATTGTTTCTAAAATCGTGCCCAAAAATGTCTTGTGAAAGAATGAGGAAGATAGAGAAGAATAGGAAGCGGAGAAAGTAATGGATTGTGGTTAAAAATTAAAGCTTTTTCAGAAGACAATTTTTCAGGGGTTAATGTGGACCCAATACTGCACTTTTTAGGCCATAGTGGATGGAATGACCTTTGGAAAGTACTCTTTTCAAGAGTGGAAAAGAATGTTTCTCTGAGTGAATAAAAAAGAATTTTATGCTCAATATAGAGGAGTTGAAGAGGAAACAAGGACAAGAAATACTGGAGTATAAAGAGACTCTTCCCCTTTTCTGTGTTGCTGCTTCTTCATTTTAGGAAGAGAATCTCATTATTTGAATCAACCATGGGAGCTATAAGATCCCTATTATTTTACTTCATCTCACAGAAGTGAAATTCCAATCTTTGGGGATAACTCAGACTATTTCAGTAAACTCCTTAGCTGATTCTAATATGCAATCAAAGTTGAAAACTTCTGCCACAGCAGATCTATAAGAGAGAAGCCAAGGAGGACTTTATCAAAGAACCTGAGAGGAGGGGATATGTTACCCTTGGCTAGTATCACCTACCTAGCTGATTCTGGTAAGATTGGTAGGACTATATGGTTCAAAATAAACAAGGTGGACCTCAATTCTTTACTAATGAAAAAGAGAGGGTTGTGTTGGATGATCTAAAAAAATTACCATTTGCTCTAGCATTTTGAAATGACTACAGCTGAAGACATATAATGAGAAAAAAGTTTCCCTTGCTATTAATTCACTGTTACATCTTCTACTCAGTGTTGGTCCACTAATAAAGATACTTTCACTGAAATACACAACAAGTAACCTACGGATTTGAGAAGATGGTAATCTGGAAAGTCAGATGTGAAATGGAAATGTGGGTGAATGATTTCCAAAGCTCTTTTCTCTTCATATTAGTAAACATATTTTCCTCTAACAAAATTCATGTTCTGTTTATTGCATGCTTAGTATGTTAGGGTGTGTAAAGACACCTCTCACTCATTCTCATTCTGAAAATGTGCAAATTCCTACCAAGGAACTGAAAAAGAAGGCTATAGTTGGTTATAAAAACATGATGGATGATTTAGGTGGCTGTATTCAGCTGTAAGCAATAAAAGCTAAGCTCAGCAGAAAGTACTATAGGCAAAACACAAGTGATTTACTAGATATCTAAAGCACAAGAGATTTGTAATGCATGAGACCCTCAGGCCCATCACTTCTCTTCAGTAAAGGGAAACAATATTTTAGAGAAAAAAATGATACACTTAA
>PVKS010043658.1:0-14741 GCA_004027875.1 Aplodontia rufa | reverse complement strand
AATAATTGGTTCTTTGAAAAAATAAATGAAATTGACCTCTTGCCAGTCTCACCAAAAGGAAAAATGAAGTGAAGCAAATCAACAAAATCAAAGTCAAAATGGAGACATCACAGTTGACTCAACCAAAATCCAGAAGATTATCAGAACTTATTCGGAAAAACTATACTCTACCATGTTTGTTAATCTGGAAGACATGGACAAATACATATGACTTTCCCAAATTAACATAGGAAGACAATGAAAATCTAAACCAACCAATCTCAGGTAGTGTAATTTAAGCACCAATCAAAATCCTTCCAAGAAAGAAAGGCCTAGAACCTGATGGATTCTCAGCAGAGTTCCACCAGACCTTTCCAGAAGAATTAGCACCTCTCCGTAGATGGAAAAACATTCCATGATATTGAAAGGGAGTGAACCCTTTTGAATACTTTTTTATGAGGCAAATACAATCCTGATATCAAAACCCAACAAAGACATATCAAGAAAACTACAGACATGTTTCCCTGATGAACACAGATGCAAAAATCCTTAATAAAATTCTAGCAAACCACATCCAAAAACACATTAAAAAGATAATACATCAAAAATCAAATGGGCTTCATTCCAGGAATGCAGGGCTGGTTCAACATACACAAATAAATAAATATGATTCACCACTCAGACAGAATTAAAGGCAAAAAATCATTTTATCATCTCAATTGATGTAGAAAATGCCTTTGGTAAAAGTCAACACCCATTCATGCTCAAAACTCTGGAGATGATAGGGATCAAAGCAATATACATTAACTTTGTAAGAGTCATTTATGACAAACCCATAGCAACATTATACTTACTGGAGAAAGCCTGAAACTATTCCCACTAAATTTCTGTATAAGACAAGATTGTCCAGTCTCACCACTCTGATTCAATATATTTGTCTAAACCCTAGCCAGAGCTATCAGATAAGGGAAGGAAATCAGAACAATTCAAATAGGAAAAGAAGAAGTTGAGCTATCTTTTTTGCTGATGATATGATCCTATAACTAGAAGATCCCAAAAGCTCTATCAGAAGATTTATAGAACTCATAAATGAATTTAGCTGAGTGTCTGGTTACAAGATCAACACTCATAAATCAATAGCTTTCCCATACTTCTACAGCAATTCTGTCAAAGAAGAAATCAGGGAATTCATCCTAGTCACAATAATCTCAAAAATAATAAAATACTTGGGCATTAATGTAACAAAGGATATAAAAGACCTCTACAATGAAAACTTTCAAACATTAAAAAATTTGAAGAAGACCTGAGAAGATAGAAAACCATTCCATGTTCTTGGTTAGGCAGAATATATATAATTAAAATGGCAATTCTGCCGAAATCCCTGTACAGATCCAGTGCAATCCCTATTAAGTTACCAATGATATTCTTCATGAATATTGAAAAACCAACTCTTAAATTCATTTGGTATATCCAAAACATTACCAAACAAGAAAAATGAAACAGGAGTTATCACAATACCTGACCTGAAATTATACTGTAGGGTTACAGTAACAAAAACAGCATGGTATTGGAATCAAAACAGACATGAAGAACAATGGAACAGAGAAGAAGATTCTGAGACAAACTCACAAGTCTTCAACCTTCTAATATTTGAGAAAGGGGGCAAAACTATAGTGTGGAGCAAAGACAGCCTATTCAAGGAATGATGCTGGATGAACTGGACAGCCACATACAGACAATTGAAATTAAATTCTTATCTCTCACCCTGCACAAAGATCAAATCAAAATGGATCAAAGAATTAGGAATTAAACCAGCAACAATTGAATTAATGGAAGAAAAAATAGGATGGATCAACACTTGACCACATCAGTGTAGGGAACTCCTTTCTTAACAAGAAAGAGCAAGAATTAAAGCCAAGAATCAGTGAGTGGAATGCCATTAAATTGAAAAGCTTCTGCACAGCTAAAGAATTAATCAAGAGTGTCAAGGGAGAACCTACAAGATGGGAGAAAATCATTGTCTGCTATGCCTCCTACAGGGGACTTATATCTAGAATATACAAAGAACCAGAAAAACTCAGCATCAAAAACACAAATAATCCAATCAATAAATGGTCTAGGGAACTAAATAGAAACTTCTCAACTGAGAAAATCCAAAAAGTCAATAAATATATGAGAAAATGTTCTATATCATTAGCAATCACAGAAGTGCATATCAAAACTTCACTGAAATTTCACACTTTTCAGAGCAGCAGAATGAATATGAACAATGGCAGATGCTGGAGGGATTGTGGGGAGAAAGGAACACTAATACACTTTTGGTGGGACTGCAAACTTATATAGCCACTCTGGAAAGCAGAGACTCCTCAAAAAACTGGAGATGGAATCACATTATGACCCAACTATCCTACTCTTGGATATTTTACCAAAAGGGCTAGAATCAACTTATTGCAGAGATACAGCTTCATCAACGTTTATAGTAGCTAAACTATGGAACCGACCCAGATGCCCCTCACTGGATGAATGAATATATATATATATATGCATGTGTGTGTGTGTGTGTGTGTGTATACAGTAGAGCTCTACTCTGCTGTTAGAATGATATTATGACATTTGCAGCCAAATGGATGGAAATGGAAAAAAATCCTGCGGAGTGAAATATCTGAAACACAGAGAATTAAGGGTCAAATATTTTCTCTCATATGTGGAAGTAAAATCTAAGACAGGATGAAAATTACCTAAGTTTAATTAATAAACTCACCATAGTTGAAATTTTACATAAGCTGTGGGAACTCTAACTATGAAAGTGGGAGGAAGAAGGGAGGGAGACAGGGAGAGGAGGAAGGGATCAGGAAGATTATCAATACAGCTGAGAACACCTGATATTTGATTTTAATAAGAAGCCTAATTACATATAGGCAGTCAGAAAAACTCAGAAATTTCAAAAATTAATATACATATATATGCTCATTTCCAATTAGAGCATGGGAATGTTAACAAAGCAGTCATGGGAGCAGGGAATGGATGAAGGAGGGAGATTCTGGAATAGGATTGCCCTTAACTTACTTTGTCAATATCCAGGTATGCATGAAAATGTAACAAGGACTCCCTCCAATATATAAGACTATGTCAAACCAATAAAAAAAGATTTTAATGCCATTTAAACAACTTAAAACCTGCTTCTCTGCTTCTCTAAACCAACACTGATTTATGTAAAACTGGATCCTTCCTATTCCATGCTTTTTACATATGCAAGTACACTCAAATGAAACGCCTCTTCTTTAATCCAATTCATGTTTCCTTTGTTTATAACATTACTCAAACACACCATTAAAACAAAACAAAGCTCTTCTGCTATTTCCCCTAAATTTTATATGACCTTCTGCTCACCACTCCCAATGGTATCAATGCCCCTTCCTGTCTGTTTATATTGGCCCTAGTTTAGGATTCTGAATTCAATAAGTATCTGTTAAAAGATTAAGTGAAAGAACACAAGATGTTTTGTGTGCATATGATTGTATTCAGCTTGTTCTCCACTCAGGAGGTAATTTCTTTATGCTGTTCCTTTCCAAACTGCTTTTAAATGAATTCATTGGCCACAGGGCTTTGTTTAGCACCAAATGGTAGAGCCACTTCCTTCCCTCCTGCCAATTGCTTCCCAGAGTCAGTCCCCTGACCAAAGGGGCTGCAGGAGCCCAGAATCTGCTCAACTGTGAAGCCCAGGAAAGCTACCTCAACTCCCAGCACCAGTGGAGGAGGCACCTTGCAGGGCGACCAAGTTAACACATAGCTTCAAAGTAGGTGCCCACTTCATGAGCATGCACAGGGAAGGTTTTGCCGAAGAGACTGAACTCTCCTCCATGGAGAGATTCACGCTGAAAGCACTTCCTGGGCATTTGTATGGAATATTCTCCAGTATTCAAATATGATTCCTGAAACTTTTCAAGAGATTTGAGTGTGAATCTCAGGATGTGAATATTTCTGCAATCTTTTATTAAATTCCCTTTTGGATACTAAAGAGAAACCTGTTTCACTTAAATGACTTACAAAATGGTACCTGAGTTATGGCTGGCACAAAAATTAATTTCCATGTTCAAATGCCTGCAATAAACCATTTTTAAGAAGCCCCATTTTCATTTTAATGTCCTAGTGTTTCATAATTTGGAAAGGCAGCTCCTCTGCATTTCTAGAGCATGGTGGTAATGCTCTGAAACATAATCTTTTAAATCCTGCTTGAAACTTTTCCCCATGAGCACGTGGTTGCAGACGTATCAAGGACTAATAACTCTGATAATGATGTTGCTAGGATAAATTTGATTAAATACAATTCTGAAGCCTGTCATAAGCACAGTAAATTTTTTTAATGCTGACTAATAAAAAAGAAGGTGAAAGATGAATTAACTGTGCCAAACTTGATGATTCCTCACAAGTGACCACAAATATGACCATTTCCAGGATGATTGAACAGCAGGATGGAAAGTGTAGGAATAGCTTACCCTCAGGAGAGTGGCCCTGATGGTTTTGCTTCATATTATCTGCTTAAAACTAGTACCTGGAGGAAATGTGTAATTTAAGATTAAAAGATGCTTAAATGCAAAGTTTGCATAAGTTGTAGATATGAACTTGATAGCTGGAAATTCAAAATAATAAAATATTGAGGTCTAGGCTGGTTCTGAATGTCCATATGCTCTTGTCCAGCTGTTCTCACCCACAAACGGCTACAGCTCTCTCCTCTGTGTGGTCATTACCCTAATTTCTCCCTCCTGTGGGATTTGAAGCCTCATCTTATGCTTCTGCCTACTTGGTGAATATCTCCTACCTCATGCTCCACTGAGGGTACTCAGTTTACTCCTTCTAGTTTACTCACTGAAGTTGAAATATTGAATTTGTAATTGATGGTAGGATCTCTACTGGTGCCCAGTCCATGAAATCAAACACCATCCTGCAGATGGGTTGAGCTGGTGGGCACACGCTGATGAGCTTCCAGGAGTTAGCAAGGCTTTGGGGAAGAGAGCCGTGAGTCCAGGTGTGCCCAGCCCCAGGGCGTGGTCATGGTACAAGCAGGACTTGACTAAGAATGCCAGCCTTCAGGTCAGGGAACTGAAGGAGCACAGGAGAGAGTGAGGCCTGGTGGCTCAGAGGCTGGAGCTTTCCTCTCCTAGGGAGGTGTGTGGACCCTGACTGTCCGGTGACTTCCTCACTGGTGTCTCCACCCTCACCTTTCCCCTCAGAATCCACCTTACACACCACTGTTGACACACATTCCCTAAGGCACGATTGTGCCTTAGGTCATTCCTAAGTCTTAGACTCCGTACTGTGCAATGAGAACCACAAAACGGAAGTGTCCTCCACAGCTCGCTTTCAGCTTCCTCGTTGTTGCCCATAGATGTGCAAATGGGGACAGCAGCCAGCAGCCCAGCCACCCCCTCACCTCCGCTGCTCTGGATTCTCTGCCTTGGGTTTCTCCCCTCTTGTGATGTAGCCTGTACCATGGCTGGCCCCTGCCATGCCAGTATCAATGACAACAGGAAACCACATCCAGTGCATCTGCAAGACACTTCCCTCTGCACCTCTTTATCTTCCAAAGAGCTGTGTCGATGTTCTCCATGGTACCTGTGTATGGATAAATCAAGTGGGCACTTTATACCCTCAACATATTTATTCTGTTCTTAGTTATTGGTGATACACTATATCCTCTCAAATCTGGTATTGCGGTTTATTAAGTTTTGAATTTTTATTTGGATATCCGGTGTATGTCAACCTATATAAATTGTCCACTCGTATGTTATATGTCCACTACATGCCTTTTGTATGCTTGTATGAATGAATACTCTACAGGGAAATTTATACTCTATCAGCAATCCATGCAAAACCCTGCAGACAGTGTCATCCTGGGGAAATAGAGTGGTTTTCTACATTTTTGGTAAAATGATTGGAATTCTTCTAGGATTTAGATAAGGTGAACTCTAAGAAAAACAAATTTGAAAAGATAATACTAGCATGTGATTTGAAGGAGATTTATCATTTAACATATTTAGAGGACCATATGCATGTACATAGTATAATTTATAAGTGACTATGTAAACATATATATATAAATATACACATCCATATATATCTGTGTGCAGCAACATGTACACCTATGTCACCTGTAATCTTAAAGAAGTAAGAAAATTCCATCAAGTTGTCTTACAGTGGCTGGGTAATCACAGGTGATCGTCACGAGCAGGGAACAGTTCTGTGGAAAACTGAAAGCCCTTTCTGTTTTGTCACGGGAGTCAGCTTCTTATTGAGGTGTGGGGTGCAGAAGCCCTTGCAGGAACAAACCAGCTTGCCCTGTGGGTGGAAATACAGCAATGTTGGCCAAAGCCGAAGCTTTCAGCGTCCTCTCAGGACCTCTGCACCTGTGTAGACTGACGCAGGGTTGGAAGGGGAAGGGACTCTTTCTCCCAGGCTAAAATTGCAGTAGGGAATGTGCAGCCCAGAATGTGCGTTCTGCTTACAGAAACTTGAAAGAAAGAAGTCCACGTGCTCTGAGAACCACCACTCATTCTGGGAAGCCGCAGAGACCCTCCTGGCTTCCCAACGATATGTAAGAAACATTTTCCTCATCAATTGCCATTTTTAAAAACTATTTTTGGTGGGATGCTATAGAACTAAGAAGACAGAAATGACATGGAAAAAGTGGAGAAAGAAGAGAATCTCAGCAGACATGAGAAAACATGTTTTGCATAATTAGCAAGAAGCATAGCTCCTCAGGAGAGCTTTCCAACCTCTCAGTGAGAGGTTTTATTTGACTGCCAGAAAGAATGAAGAAAAGCCTATCAACTGCACTACTCACTCATCATCCCAGATCAATGAACTCTGTACTCACTGTTCCTGGAATTCGAGCAGGAATGGCAGAGCATTTCACCTGCTGAAATGATTGCACAAGGTAATAATCCAATCGCTCTTCGAGATTTATCATTAGCAGCTGGTATGAAATCTTGGGGAATACGCAAATTATGACAACTGTTCAAATAAACACATAGATTCAAACCACACTCAACTTGGAACTGTGCACAGATTATACACTTTAAATTTATTCTTGAAGAAATATTTTTGGTATTTTGCATTTTAAAATAAGATGCTATTTTAGACTACTTTGTTTGCCAAAAGAAAAAGAAAGAGTGTATAGTCAATCTAATGAAATTTTTTTTTAAGAAAGAGGGTGAGGGAGAGGGAGAAAGAATCAATTATTGTTTAGGCTTCATGTGGCTTTTGTTGCTCCAACACTTTGCTGTGTACATGGTGCTGGGATTTGAACCCACGTACTCATGCATGCCAGACAAGTGCCATAACTTCCAAGCCACCACTCCAGCTCTCTAGTAAATTTTTAATACTTGCCAAAATATTTGAAATCAGATATAATTATAAAAGGGCAATATATTAATCACATGTTAGCTTCCAGGAAAAATAATGGCAGCAGAAAAGATGCATGGGTTTACAACAAAACCTCATTAGCTGTTGAAAATGTCACAGTAATGAGGTGGCCACCCGAGCTGGGGTGCATGCCACTTACTGTTTTCCAGTTTCTCACCAAAGTGGCTCAAATGACAAATGACGTAAGCCAGATTTGTTATTTTTTACTGAAGAAAATAGAAGTCTCCCCCATGTGTGTGAAGACTCAGCAGTGTTAATCAAGAAGGTGGATGGAGCTGGAGCGGTGGCTCAGCAGTACAGTACTTGCCTGGCATGTGCGAGGACCCGGGTCCAAACCCCAGCACCCAGTACACAACCACCTGTCGGCGAAAGGAAGACCAGGTGAAAAACTAAACGAAGTTGATTCTCTCCTTCTCTCTCTCAAAATAAACAAACAAACAACCAAGGTGGAGATGAGAAACATACTTTTTTTTTCCTTAAGAGAGAAGGACAGTGAGAGAGAGAGAGAGAGGCAGAGAGAATCAATTTTTAATTGAGTTTTTCACATGGCTTTTGTTGCTTTGACACTTAGTTGAGTACGTGGGTGCTGGGGTTTGAACCCATGTGCTTGAGCATGCCAGGCAAGCGCCATAACCGACCAGCCACAGCTCCAGCCCAAAATATGTGCTTTTCTGTTCTCCATAGACCAACAGCATTCCAAAGTGTGCTTAGTAGGAAAAGAAGCCTCATTGTGCTTGTCTGTGGATGGAACAGGGGCACGAGGATTGTCCCAAGCTCCCTACCGTGCACTTGGACCTCACAGATGGACAGAGGGAAATGCCTGTGAATCTGACCTCCTGAATGTGTCAACTGCACAGAGAGATCAGAGAGGACTTCCATGACAGAGGGCTGGGGAAGAAGCCCTTGTGCCCGCTGCTACAGGTGCTACCTGAGTTCAGGGGGACAGATTCTTCACCAGTGCACCTTTTCAGCCCTCTCTCACCATCTGTGCAATTTCCCCTACCTCCTTCAAAATAAAAGATTTCAATACTGACAGGGGGAAAACATCACCATGAGTCAAGTTGTGTTTATTATATTGTGCAATCAAATAAATGAGTGATTCTTTGATTTCAGAGTAATATTCTGTTAACTATAGAGAATTTACCAAGTGTCTTTCCTTTAAAATCATTTATTTTCTATTTATTTTAGATTTAACTTTGTAGTTTCTATTGTACCATTTTAATATAATATATTTAGGATAATTTTTCCTCTTTTCACTTTGAAATTTAATGTTTCAAGGTTATTAGGTGGCTTTGATGTAATCTAAAAGTGCCTCCCTAATTCTTAAAATCACCTATTATCCATTTCCTGTTCTCCTATGAACTCTTACCAGCTAAATGTTAAATATTGTCATTATTATATCTACAACTCTCGTCCCATGTCTGACTTCTTAAGAGCTGCCATTCTCAGTTATCGATAAGTGAGTCCGTTGGGTTTAATTTAAAGAGTTATCGTGGTACAAAGGGTTATTGTTGGTACAAGAACCTAAACAGGGAGACCAAAAGGGAGCCCAGGGCAGTAATCCAGGCAAGAGGTCATAGTGGCTCAGATAGAAAGCAAGCGGAAGAGGTCGTCATATTCATGATTTATTTTAAAGGCCAAATAGTATGATTTCCTAGAAGACTGGGTGAAACACAAGGAAAAGAAAACAGCCGAGAGTGATGTTGAAGCTTCAACCTGCATAGCTACAAGACAGGAACTGCTATCGAGTGGGCCAGGAAAGACCGTGATTAAGAGGAAGAGAGTGGAGCTCGGAGTCAGGTGTGCTGAGCGTGACAGACTTTCAGACAGTTCCTCGAAGACACTGAGCAGACAGGTGGATGTACCAGGCTGCTGGGGAGACACTTGTCATTCTAGAACTGACAGTTTCCAAATCTCTTATTTCAGGACTTCAGGACAAGGGTAACAGTTTTAAATTCATCCGAGATGGTGTAAAACTGGTGCAATTTCAATCAAAGACAAACTAGAAAAAGGATTTTTTTAATACAGTGGGTATTAAGCAATGAAAGATATCAGAGATGGCAAATCCTGCAATTTCTCCAGATTACCAATTTAAAGGATGGCCATGCCATGATTCAGGAAATGGACTCCAGGCAGAGCTCAGCAGACTCTGAGTTGGGACAACATACAAGTTTCTGGAGACACTGAGACAGCCAAATTTCACAGTCAAGTACCAGTAAGGAAGGGGACACAGAAAAGGAGGGACAGGGGAACAAAGTAGAAAAGACATTGTCAGAGGGCAGGTAAGATGGAGCCTTATAAATAATTGCATTAATTTAGGCAGAGTGTGTACATGAGCTAAAAGACAGGGATGGAAATGAAATTAAAACTGAGACTTTATCCATAGTCATCCTATAATAAATACTCTTTATATATGAAGACTTAAATTAACTAGAAATAAAAGGATGTCATTTCTCTTTCCTCCTCAGAGATGTAGAAAGCTGGAAAGAGCATTAATTCCACACTCAGAATAAGAACAAGGCTGATCAGCTGATAAATTAACAACTTTTCTTAAATCCTTCAACAATCTGAGCACGCAGGACAACCACATGTGCCGAAGTCTGCGGATGACGGGTGGCCACTAGTGAAGGCTTCAGTCAGCAAATAGAAACACAAGGCATCCAGTGAAATTGAATTTCAGATATGCAAACAAATTTTTAGTATAAGAATGTTTCAAATACCATAAGAGATTATACCATAAGTATGTATGCCTGGATTCTTGTGTCTACTTTGCAACTTACAGCTGAAAGAAGCAACATGTAATCAGGTTGTTACCTGAAATAAATATTGCTAAGTGTTAAAAGTTAGGAAAGTGATTCACCTACCATTTATTTATTGATTAATTTATTTATTTACCAGATTGCTACAAGCCAATCTGTGGGTCAGCTTGAGTCCAAGGTCACTGTTCTAGTAGATGCAAGGGGATTTCCATGCTTTTGTGGATCCCATGAATCTGTGCAGGCATTCAGAGCGAGTGACCTTTATGGTACTCCCTGAAGAAGAGGTTCAGGGCCACTGCTGACACTCCAGCTGTGAGTCAACCCCTCATCTCTTCCATGCTTAAAAGCTTTAATCTTTTCAGGGAATAGCGACAAAAGCTTGTCACCTTAGGACACTGGTAATACAAACCTATGACAACCAGGGGAAGGAAACAGGAAAAGAGGCTGAATGCTCTTGGTCCAGCAGTAATGGGGTAATGGGGCAGGGTATGAGCACCAGTGAAGGCCACTGGCGTAAGATCCAGGACACCGGGCATGGTTAAGGTGAAGGGTCATTCAGGACACAGAAAATGTGGCTCTCTTTCTATGCCACTGCCACTAAGCCAATCCCAGTAGAATGAATGGAGCTTAAGAACTACAACAGATAAATTCATACCAAGGCACAGAAAAGCAGAAAGGCAAGGCCCAAAGCCAACTGTGGGTTCAGGTTGATGAAATGACCTCTGGCAACCCTGCCCACATTCTAGACACAGCCAATCCCTGGGTCCATCTGAAGCATGTAGAACACAAATAGGCTTAATCTGCAAGAGTTTCCAAGGGCTAATCTTCAGAAGGGGTAAGACTCCAGACAGAAATCCCAGGGAACTTTTGAAGGTGATGGATATGCTTATCACTTGACTCTAGCAGTGGAGCGGTGATAACAGAAATCAGTACACGTGCCCAGCTTCATGAATTTCATACATTTGATATTTTTAGTTTACTAGCATCAATTATGTCTCAATGAAACTGGGGGAAAAACCTCGGATATAAACAAAAAGAAAATAGCAGTAGAAATGGAGAAAATGGAGGTAATGTAAAATTCATTTCTCCTGTTTTTTAACTGCTTTAAAAATAATATCTGTAGCAGAAATTGTAACAATGTATTCTGTGTTTATAGATTTGCAAAGTTAAAACATGATAAAATTAGCATGATGGATAAGAGGGAGTGATTGTGAATATGGACTTGTAGTTTTTTTGGTGTTTTTTTTTTCTTTTTCTACTTCTGCATAATAAAGTTACTGAAGATACCATGGTTTGAAACACCATCCACCTACTTTCTCACAGTTCTGTGGAACAGCAATTTGGTTGGGTATGATTAGTTTCTCTGCTTACAAGGATAAAATCAAGATAAATGTCAGACTGCATTTTCAGCTGAATGTGGGAGTGCTGGTCTGGGTTGAAGAGTCAGGTTATTGGCAGAATCCAGTTCTTTGTGTTTTTAAGACTATAGTCTTCATCCCTACCTGGCTGAAAACTAGCAGATGTTCCCTCCT
This sequence comes from Aplodontia rufa, assembly GCA_004027875.1. NCBI lineage: Eukaryota > Metazoa > Chordata > Mammalia > Rodentia > Aplodontiidae > Aplodontia > Aplodontia rufa. The sequence continues at coordinate 3,049 of PVKS010043658.1, read as the reverse complement.
CCTAAATGTCAGCCACATTCCTTACTTCAAGGACCTCATTCTTCAAAATTAGAATCACAGAATCTCATTTGCATCAAATTCTCCCACATTTTAATATCTTTCAATAACAAAAATTACCCATATCTGAAAAGTTGTGAATTGTAAGAAAATTATTAGATTGTATTAATAATTGTAAATGCTCAGTTAACACAAGAAAAGGGAAAAATTAAAAAGAAACAAAGGACAACTGGAGCTAATAGGAAACAGCCAGGAAGGCTGTGGGTTTCTCAGCTATGTGCCATCCTCCAGACACCCGCAAGGTAGCGTTTCTGAAGACATTAGCTAAAAGTAACAAGATGGAGAGGAATATATTGTTAGAAACGGTGCACACCCAAACACAGGTGTGTTCTAACAGCAACACTAAAATCAGAAGTAGACATGGAACAATGAACTTTGCAAGGAATAAAGATAAAATAATCAATTCTACATGAAGACATATAAATCCTAAAAGGAGAAAAATCTGCTCCAGAAAAGCTTAAAAACACCAGAGCATTAACTCATGGTTTGAAACAAGAAATAGACAAGCTTCTACTTATGGACAGACTTCACACTCCTCTCCCGTTGATTGACAAAATAATAAGCATAAAAATCATTAACCTAATAACTGATACCTACAGAAACTTCCACAGATGACATTGATCTTCTGAAGAGAGACTGAGTGATGTCTTCTTATGACTTGAAGCAGCCCAGATGTCCTGCCTCAACATTTCTATCCATGCTGGTGGAAGACCCAGAGAGGAAAAGTCAGTACGGAGAACGGAGATTAATTCATGCTGATAAGGAAGGACACAGCTACAGCTGAGATATGCTATAGTGCGGATATGAGATACCCCCACAGGCTCAGGTGTGAGACAGCGCAACAAAATTTAGAGGTGGAATGATCCGGTTGTGAGAGCCCTGGCTTCAGCACTGAGTTAATCCACTGACGTGGATTCACTGGGAAACAACCAAAGGCAGGTAGAATGCAACTGAAGAGGGTAGATCATCAGGGGTGTGCTTTTGGGCTTTATATTTTGTCCTTGGTGAGAGAAATCCCTGATTGGGGAGTGAATGATGGTCCTGTTTGTCATATCCTCAGCTGCTTCCCTCCACCATGCCTTTCAGTCATGATGTTCTGTCTCGCTTTGGGCCCAGAACAATGGAGTCCACTGTCTGTGGACTCAGACCTCTGAAACCATGATCCCCAAATAAACTTTTACTCCTCTAAAATCATTCTTGTCAGGCCTTTTGGTCACAGCAGCAAAAAGAAAAAAAAAATGACTAAAACACTAACAAAATAAAAACAGATCCAGGAACTCTGCACTGAAAATCAGCAAATGCTAAAGAAAGGAAGAATTATAAAACCAGGATTTAAATAACTGGAGAGATGTGCTATATTCACGGATCGGAAAACTCGATATTGTTAACAGATCTCTCCTACCTTATTTGATCTTGGGACACCACTATCCAAAAAGAATTTCAGAGTTTTATTAGTAGATGTTGAACTGATTTAAAAAGGAATTAAATGGAAAGTTGTTTAGAACTGCCTAAATAAGTTTGAGAAAGAACAAAGGTAGCCGGCTCACAATATCCAGTTTCAAGAGTAAACATAAACGCAGAAGTACCGACAGAACACTCGGCCCACGCAGGTAAGTGGGCTGAACAGAAGCCGGAAACGGATCTAAGGTAATATCTTCAGCTATGCTGACGAATGAGCAAAAGGGCAGTCTTTTTAATAATGGTACCATGAAATGGGTATACTTTTTCTGTAAATAAATAAATGCATTGCTCAATTCTGATTAAAACTAATAATAATAATTTAAAATAGTCATAGATCTGAATTGAAGACATAAAATGTGAAATTTCTGTTACGTATAGGATAAAATGTGTGACCTTGGACTTGGTAACTTTATATGTATTTGGAAAAAAATCATAAACGCTAAAAATGAAACTAACAAATTGCACTACATCAAAATGAAAAAAATACACTTTTCAAAAACACTGTTAAAGAGTTTGAAAACAGAAATCTCTCACTAGGAGAAAATCTTTTAAACCATGTATCTAATAAAAGACTTAATTAAATCCAGTATATATAAGGAAATCTCAAAACAGCGTTTAGAAAACAAGCAATGCAGTTAAGGAAAGGCTAAGATGTGAACAGGCGTTTCATCGGAGAAGACACGCAAATGGCACCTAAGCTGAGCAAGGTCCATACCACACGGTCTGTCGCTCAGGAAACCTCTCATTAATAGTACTGCTTGGGCTACAGCCTACTCTGACAATCATCTGAAAATTTAAATTCATCTTCATTTCAAGTCAGTTGATAGGTAATAACCAAAAAGCATAGGTGAAATATATAGTCTTCAAAGCACAAATATCTAACGAGGTGCTGTGTTTCTCTCTTACTGGTAGGAATTAGCAAAGGCAGTAATTCATCTCATGCCATGTGTGGACTGTCTCTTGTGTGCCTAGTTTGAGGTTCAGACAACAATTGAACTCAGTCATCTGGCCCTTTGTTTTATTAGGCCCAATAAACCAATCTCACCCAGCAATGTGCCCAAGAGCGATTCTCACACATCCCGTGCCTTTCCTCCATGATATCATCACTATAATAAATTAAGTTGCTTGGACAATGCGTCATAACTAAATCTTATCTCATCAGGTGACTTCAGTATAGTAGAAATCTGAACATACTCGAGAAAAAACAGCCAATCTATTTGGCAGTCCCACCTATGATCAGCACGTTGTGCCTGACTGCTTTCCATATTACTGCTCCTGCCCAGTCTCTCAAAGCACAGATATCACCTTGCACCCTTTGACTTCTTGGTGATGCCAACTTGGCAAAGCCCCAGCCAAGGTGCCTGCTCCAGCCAGTGGAGCTAGCCGGCTTCAGCATGTGCTGCCTTTCTTATGGCTAATTGGCGCAGAGTATTTCAAAGCCCTAAGCTCTTTTCAGCAAAGCCACAATTCCTTGTTGATCTCCAGAGATCTGGTACTGCTCAATATTTACCATTGGAAAGAATTTAGACAG
>PVKS010043657.1:0-14741 GCA_004027875.1 Aplodontia rufa | reverse complement strand
AGGTTATTGAAGATAACTTTAAGAGTATTAAAGGGGTCAGAGTGGTGGCTCAGTGGTTGGAGCACTTGCCTGGCTTGCTAGGACCCAGGTTTGAATCCCAGCACCACATATACAGCTAAGTGTCAGAGAAACAGACACCAGATGAAAAAAAATGAAATTGATTCTCACTTTCTCTCTGTCCTTCCTTCTTTCTTAAAAAAAAAAAAAAGGTGTTATTACAAATCGTGGACAAATGCTAAGCTCATAAGACATTGTGTGAACAAACTAGGACATCTCAGGAAAGACAGGACTTCATCACCTGCTTTGCCAGCTTCGCTCTACCGTGAACAAAATGCCAACACCTCAGAGGAGGACTAGTGTACAGGGGCTCATGGTCTCAGGGGTCTCAGGAGATGGCCTCCTCATCGCCCTGGGCCCAGTGGAGCTGGCATGCCGTGGCGGAAGGGCCCAGGGGAGGGAAGCTGCTGAGCTATGCTGGGGTTCCCACCCAGAGAGAGATGGAGGGGCCCAGGGCACCCCATGTGCCACCTCCGCACATTCCTGCCCTTGCAGGAGCCTTGGGACACCTCGTGCCCAGTCATCGCACACCTTGTGCTCCTAATGGAGTGAGCACACTCCTTGATTCCCGCAGCGCTGAGCGAGGGGAGCCCTGGTGCTGGACTGTGGAAGACATGCTGCTACACTCGGTGCGGTGCTCACGGTGGGTCGCCACGCGGGGAGTGGTTTAGGAGAGGAAACCACTGGTTCCAGACAACCGAGGAAGCCAGTGGGGAGCGTGTCAGTCTGCTCTCGTTGGCTCATGGCTGTGGGGCTCCTGTCCCCAGTGGGCCCTCTGCTTCTAAGCCTGTGGCAAGGCAGTCACACCTCATGGCTGGGGAGTGACAGCAGGGGCAGGGACCAGGTCCCACCACCCCTTCCAGGACTCTCCCCAGGGTATGAGACCTCCCACCAGGCCACCTCCAGATTTCCACTTCCCCTAAGTGTAGGGGGACCTGGCCTTTAACACCTGGATCTTTGGGACACTCTGGATCCCAGCTGTAGCAGGTGGTTCTCCTACTATGGAAAGGACTGCAGGCGGTGCCAGGCGGGAGCCGCCGTCCTCCCCTGGCAGGACAGTCAGGCGGCGTTGGCTTATGCCCTGCAGGCTTGTGTCCAGTGACTGTGTTGAAGACACTCGTCTATTCCAGTTGTGGATGCTGTTCTGTGTTTTACGATGCTCATAAAACTCTGTTGTGATTGATGGAATTGTTATTTTCACGCACGCTGGCTTAGAACATAAATAAACATCACTCCCGTAGCAACAGGTTGAAAGCAAACACTGTCCACTGAGCACCTCCTCGATGCCCAGGCACCTGCAGCGCACCCAGCGCTGGGCTCTCCCACGCAGAAAGAATCGGGGGCGGGGTCCCTGCCTCAGACTCCTGGGAGGGCCGCGTGGTTGTGGTGCCAGGCAGGTCTGGCAGAGTGTCGAGGGAGGCAGCGTGTTGCAGGGTTGGCTGGGCAGTAGCAAGTAAGCTCTGGAGGGTTCTGAGCGCAAGAGGCGCAGGAGGCACCGGTTCACAGGAAATCCTCCTGCGTGGCTTGCACGACGCAGTTGTAAGGCAACAGAGGAAGGTGCTTGTCCTGCAGCTACCGCCACAGGGCACAAGGGAGCCCGTCAGTCGGTGACTTAGCAAACACCTCAGGCTCCAGGCTCCCTAGCTTGAATTGTACTCCAAACTCCAGATTTGGGAGAGAGGTTACAGTTAACAGACCCATGACCCGTTATTTGTTTCCATTATGTGATAGAAATCAAACTTAACATCAACTCCCCTTACAGCAAATCAGGCACTCCCAACTTCTTTGGGTGATGGTCTTCCTACTGATACTGCTAGGATTATGTTAATTGGGGACTTGGTGGTAGGTATTTCTAAAAGAGGCCACCATCTCCATGTCCAAGAAGATCATGGATACGTTCGCAACTGATCCTTAGAAGGGCTAATCAGGGAGGCCCATGGGTCCGGAAGCCCAGGGATCAGGAGGCCCCAGGGATCAGGAGGCCCAGGAGTCGGGGAGGCCCAGGGGTTGGGAGGCCCAAGGGTCGGGAGGACCAGGCTTCGGGAGGACCAGGGGTCGGGAGGCCCAGGGGTCAGGCCTTCTTTATCTTTCAGCATGGGAGCTGTGGCTGTGGTGTGGGAGCATGTAAGAGGGGCTGAGCAGGTAAGGAGCCCGACGCATGGTGCTCCTGCACTCGGAGTCTAACTTACAGTCTGCACCCCGTGCCCGGTGCATGCAGAGCGCGGAGTGCTGACACCACCACCTTACGTGTGGGGCTGGGATTCGGGTCCATAGTGTCCTAAGGCTCTGGGTTTATAATTGTGGTCACCATAATCCTCAGCTGTTTAGGGATCCGCTTTGTGCTTCTTTCTTTCCCATGCAACATGATTATTAGTAAACTCTTCACAATGTTACTTGAAGGAATAAGGTCGCTTTACACCATGCCGTGTATTGTTGGGGGACTGTAAATGCTTTCCATGCGAGCGAAGACAAAAACCCTTTGGTGGCCTTTGGCACAATGGGTGGTGTGAATAGGATGAAGCTCACATGGCGTCATGTTACCTGAGCCTCACGGCAGCCTGAAGACCCTGCCAGCCTGCAGTCCCCTGGCCAAGGACACCACCAAACCTGCATAAAGAGCCTCAGCGAGAGGCAGAGCCCCGAGCGACACTGAGGCCACAGCTAGCGTGGGAGGGGAACTGATTAAGAGCTCACAGCCCTGGCCCACCTCTGCTCGGATTTCCTCAGGCTGAGAACCAGGCCTGTGGCTGTTTCCGTTTGGCGAGTCGCTGAGATGGCTCCTCTCATGCTCTCCATGCCAGCCCTACCCTTCCTGCCTCTCAGGGCCAGCGCAGGAGGCTGGCGTGCGCTCGTGCACACGGCCGCGCTGGATTATGAGGCCGGTGTGCAGGCTGTCCTCGCGGAAAGGTGGTCTGCGAACTGGGTGTCCTCACGCAGGCCCCATGCCAGCCCCCAGCTCTGCCTGAGCAGCTTAGACCCTCCCGTGGTGCCAAAAGACCTCATCATGTGCTTCCGGGGCATTCTAGACGCCTTCTCACGTCCGGAGAGATCGGGTGTTAAATGTTCTGGGGCATGCTTTATGCACGGGAAAACTCCTCCTTCGTCTTCCCCCAGCCCCTGTCCTCTCCCTGTCATTCTCCTCCTGCACCCCTCCTCACCCCCCCCATTTCTCCTCTTCCTCCTTCTCGTTCTTTAAGACATCTGTGCCTGTCCTGCGTACAGTGGAAACACCAGCCCAGCTCCAAAGGTGCCGTGCACAGCAGTCGAATCATGTCGGCCTGCCCAAAGCGCTGAGCACTCCTTCTCTCCCCAGGAAGGCCACAGTTGCCACGTGGCCTAGAGGTTCCTGTGACTCGCTCTTCTCCTGCAGGAACACCTTTCCAGGAGGATCTGGCCAGGTCACCTGTTTAAACACGCAGCCCTGTTCATGCTGCTCGTCCCTCCCTCTGCGGTGATTTCTCCCTAACCGTACCCCTGCTTTCACCTGCTAATTGCACACTTCAGTCATTTCATTTACTGTCTGTCTCTGTGAGCTCGAATGTGATTTCTATACACAGGCAGTAAGTATTTGAATTAATGAGCACATTCACATTTACCTCCAAAGCACTAGAAGAGGTATCGAATATATTTCACATTTTAGCAGCCGTGCATGGAGTGTAACACCCCACATTGTGCTCTCTCCACCCCACACACAACTGTACCCAATATTGTTCATCTAGGTATAGTTCTATCTTCTGTATTATGTTTCTTGTATGCTTATTTTAGAATTTATCTTCACTTTAAATTGTCTCCAATTAGGATATCTCAACACCAAGCATTAAAAGACTACAAAAATTTATTTCTTTTGATGTAAAAATTACAAAGTATGTGGTTTCAATGAGCAAGAACCAAGAACCAGCGGTGCTTGTGAGAGTGGGCACTGTAGGTGTCCCCATTCTGGGGCCACATGGAAATCCTGTGCCCGTGTGGGCACACACAGATGTGGGTGTGCATGGAAATCCCATGTGTAAATGCATGTGTGCATGTGAATCCTGTGCCCATATGGGCACACAGATGTGGGTGTGCATGGAAATCCCATGTGTGTGTGTGAATCCTGTGCCCATGTGTGCACACACAGATGCATGTGTGAATGGAAATCCTGTGTGTAGATGCACATGTGTGTGGAAATCCCATGCCCATGTGTGTGTAAATTCTGTGTCCTTGTGCATGAACACAGACATGTGTGTGAAAACCCCATGCCTGTGTGTGCACACAGATGCATGTGTGCGTGGAAAACTGGGTCAAAGTTGGTAAAAGAAACACTCATCCAAGCTTACACAAAAGAAATTGAATTTTTCCCATTTCCGGTGTCTCTTCGAGGCTAACTAAAGCTAATTCTTGAATTTTTAATAAGAGACTCTAATGACAGGATCTGTAATTCCCTTTCTTCTCTTTTACACCAAGCTTATCAAGTCTCATGGTTTCAATTATCACCTCTATTTGTATAATTCCCCAATCTATTTTTTAATCTTGACCGCTCTCGTGAACTCCGGTATCACATTTCTAATTGCTTCAGGGCATTTCCGCTGGGGAGTCTGCGGATCCTCGTGAACCCACCAGAACCCGCGCCCCCCAACCCCACCCCACCTCCTCTCCCGTGTACCAGTGGAAAAAGGAAAGTGTGTTGGATCTACTGTTCACATATTTTAAGGCCAGCGGGCTCCCCTCTCCTCCCCTCCCCAAACATTTCCCGTCACAGTGGATCTTTCCCCTGCGCCCTTGCTCTCTCCACAACCTGCCTGTCCATCCCTCCTGTCTTCAGCTCTGTCTTCCATGGCTATATATTATAATTACTTTTAAATACTCTGCCTTTTCTTCTTTTCCTCTCTTAATGAGCTCCTGAGATTCTTTAATCCAATTTGTCTTAAATAAAATACCTGCCTTTAATCATGCTACACTTTGGTCAGAATTTCAAAAAAATATTCTTGGAAAACCTCCCAATTCTATCAGAAAATTTAAAAGTTTTCCACCCTTGCTCCTTTCCAATTTTAAACAAAATATATTCCCATCCATCAGTTAACTCACACCGCTCCCTGAACAGACCTAATTTATTCCCCATCCTGCACTATGCTGTGTTTGGCTGTGGTTTCACATCCCCCAAGGTCCCCTTGGTTCCCAGGATGGCTCTATTGGGGACGAGGGGGCTTTGAGGACACTGGCCTAGTGGGAGTCCTTAGGTCCCCGGGTGTGCCCCTGGAAGGTGGCTCTCCTGGGACCCCCGGGTGGTTCTCCAAGGGTTGCTACACTCCAGTTTGGCCCCCAGCTGTCTTCCTGGGCTTGTTGTCCCCGTGCTGGGGCCAGGGCATGATACAGCTGAGCCCTGAGCCAGGGTAGCCCTGCATCTTTGAGCTACAGCAGCTCCATCGCCCTCTCTCGTTGCTAACCTGCCAGTGAGGAAAAGCTGACTAGTACACTGCTCCTAACCTAACCTTCCAGGCTGGGCTGGAACTTCCTTTCTGCAGCGAGTTCTTCCTGAGGACCCTGACCTGTGACAGTTGTGACATCTGGGATGGCCTTGGGTCTGCCCCACATGGACTTCCCCCTCATGGTCTATGTATCTGCAAGAGAGAGCGAGTCGCATAACGTCCCACTCAAGGCCACGAGAGGTATCTCACTCAGGTGGCTCCGTGCACTGGCATCTCTTGACTGTCTCACTGTCATTTAGCATTTCATCTCCCGATTGCAAGCTCAGCAGAGACGAAGGAGCATCGTTATGCTTCTCTTCACACTACAGTGCGGCAAATGGAGTGAAGGAGTGACCACCTCAGCCATATCGCTGCCACGCGTGAGTCTCAACAGGTGAGACACCAGTCGCCAAGCGCAAGCCCTGATCCGGGATGCTGCATCTGCTGAGGGCCCACAGCCGAAGCCCTTCCCAGGGGTTGGACCTGAAGCCCACTGAGCAAGAGCTGCTGCCTCACAGGACAACTTCTCCGAGGCCACAAGCCTGGCGTGGCAGAGTGGCTGCGTTCCTCTGTGCTCCAGTTCCCCTCAGACTCTGTGGCCTCTTCGGCAGGGCCTTTTCAGTCCTTCATCCTTCAGCCCTGCTTCCCTGCTCTGGTTCCCTTCATGCACAGCTAATTCCTGGAGCCAGACTGGTCTCTCACTAGAGGGCTTCCAACAAGCCTGCTGCTTCCACGGGAGGACAGACAGATGCACCTGGGCAGGGCCGCCCATCCCGGCTGGGCTTGTGCTGTACGCCAAGCAGGGTTCCTACAGCAAGGGCCAGGATGCTGGGTCACAGGGCCTGCAGGTCTGGGTAAGCCGAGGCACAGGGTGGGAGGTATCAGAGGAGACAGCTGCCAACCAGGAGGGAAATCAAGACAGCCCAAGGGAAGGCTGGCAGGGTGCTCATGGCCAGGCAGTGAGGAAGATGCCAGTGGTGGCAGTAAGGCTGGGAGGAGCCAGGGGAGACAGGAGGCACAGGAGGGCATTGTGGGCACCACGGATCATGGGCCTGGAGTTACTGGAGGCAACCAGGATGCACTGAGCCTCAGCACAGGGCCACAGCTTCAGCCCCTGGACCTGCCTCACCCTGAATAGAGCCCACTCTGATTCTTGCTTCCTTGGGGCCCAGGTGGACAATGTGTCTCTGGGGCCTAGGTGGACAAGACATCTCAGGGGCCCAGGTGGACAGGGCGTCTCTGGGGCCCAGGTGCACAGTGTGTCTCTGGGGCCCAGGTGTACAGCACATCTTGGGGTCCAGGTGGATGGAGAGTCTCCAGGTGTGCTTTTTCAGGCATTCCTGGAGTCCCCTGGATCCTGGTTCTTCTAGTCCAAGCCATGCCCTGGGTCAGGCACAGTCTTCCCCCAGAGTCAAGGAGGGTGGCTGGCCTTTCCAACAGTTTTCTACTTAAATAGAAGCACACAGGGTGCAGAGAAGCAAATGGAGTTGAGGTTTCCTCCAGCCCCCATCTGGCCATCTCATGGGCTCCAAGTGTAAGAGACTGGCTGTGTGCTTTCAGGGACGATCAGACCCCAGGACAGAGAAGCAGACATTTTCTGAATTAAATTCAGGGCTTGGGAACGACAAACGCCTGTGATCACAGTTCTCTAGAGCAGTTGGAGGGGAATAGGGTGGCCTGGGCACCCCGTGCACTTATGCAGCTGCTCTGATTTCTGCAAAGTCTCCTGATGACCATGAGACACTTTCAGGACATCATGGAAAGCTGCCCTTTAACACGTTCCACATGGCCTCGAAACCTGTCTTGAACAGTTCTTCCTGTTTTCTGAGAACCGGTTAGCAGAGAGCCACCGCACAGCAGAAAACAGAGGAGGGTTCTCCCGAGGGCCTGCAGACGGCTTTCCAGGGAAAGCCCCCCATTCTGCTCCCTCGGTAGCTGCTTCTGCGACTTGGAAGTTTGCTGAGCGACTCTAACCCAGAAATTTTCCTGTTTTAAAGGTTATGGGGCTGGGGATGTGGCTCAGTGGTAGAATGCTTGCCCAGCATGTGCAAAGACCTGGGTTCGATCTCCAACACCACAGAAATGGAAAAAGATAACGTGAGATAAAACGAGTGGGAGGAAAGGATTATGTTAATCATCTCTGAAACTCCGGGATTGTGAAAAGCCCCCCCCCACTGACTCAGGAAGTCTCCAACCAGAATTAGAGCCATTTCAAGAGTCCACAGTAGGTAGACTCTTAACCTTTGCAGTTGCAGATAAGGACCCTACTTCCTACTGTGTGTGAGCTTGACCCATTGCTCAAGGGCAGTCTTGCACCCTGGCTGAGTTGCTAGACTTGGTGCTGAGGAAGTTTCAAAAGGAAAAAGAAAATGTCACTTTTTTCCTCCCTAAGATGAAAACATTTGAAACGCTGAGGATGTGGTAGGTTACTATGTTACAATTTTTAACCTTTTTATTTGTTTTCAACTTGCTTCTATGGGAAGCATTTTATTTGCTTGTGTTGTTAATGTCCTTGAGAAATACTCAAGGACACCTGATGTGCAGAAACAGGAGCGTGGCACCAAGAAGTGTCCACGGAGAGGTGGGGTGGGGTCCGCCAAGTCTGTTCTGTGCCACTCACTACTGTAGAAAGCAGGAGGGCAGGGGTCCCACAGGCCCTGCCACGCAGCCCCACCCTTCAGCTGTGCCGTCTTCGCCATCGCGCCCCGTTTAACTGAGCACAGTTACAGCAAGAGCCAGCGATGGGTGGCTGCAGCACAGATGGCACTACCGGTGCAGGGGCAGTGTCGAACCGTCTCAGATTCTTGTGATGGGCACAGAGCTATTCTCCATGCCCAAATGTGTGACCCTGGAAAATATCATTCCATCCAACGAGAAGATAAAAAATATTTTTATTTGATAATTTACATATATAAAACTTTAGGGGGGAAAATCAAATAGTAAATACACCCACAGCAAAAAAAAATTTGGGGATGGTATTTAAACAATAAAACGTGTATGCATTAATTTTTACTTTTACACACACACATACTCTCACACACACACTCACACTAGTCACACACTCACACACACTCTCACACACACTCACACTGTCACACACACATTCACACAAGTCACACACTCAACTCACACTGTCACACACACTCACACAAGTCACACACTCACACACATTCACACAAGTCACACACTCAACTCACACTGTCACACACACACACTCACACAAGTCACACACTCACACACACACACACACACACACTCTCTCTCTCTCTCTCTCACACTATGTAGGATCTGAATAGCATTGAGTCACCAAGTTGCTTTTTTTTCTCCCGGCTCCGCTCTGCTGCACATGTTTGAATGTGGCGCAGGGGACGTTGGAGGGGTGCTGAGTTGGTGGGTGTGCATGTGAGGTTCACAGCCCCGTCTGGGCGGAGCTGTCGTTTCTCGCGGAGTTTCACAGACTGGCAAGCGGCAGAGCTAAGGTCGAGCTTGTTTGATTAAGATGATGACCTCACCTTCAGCCCTTCACTGATCCATCCACAGACACTGGTTTTTTGAATGCTTATTTATTTTTACTTAACCAATGCTTGACGTGCACATTGAGGTAGAACGTGAAGTTTTGATCTATATGCATTGCAGAACGATTCAGTGCAACCCACTACAATACCCATCATGTCACTGAGCTGCTTTTGCTGCTGCAGAAGGGAGTGGCAAGCAGCTGCTGAGCCTGAAGCTTAGGGGGAGACGGAACATCGGGATGAACTGCAGTCTCGCTGTGACAGGCAGATGGAGGGAAGCCGGGTGCCCTTCGTGGGTGTCCCCCACCCCTGGGGCCTTTGCTGACCACCTGGCACCCCTGTGCTTCTGTGGGGTGGACTCCAGATTCCACACGTAGACGACATCACACAGATCTTGTCTCTGGGTGCCTGGGTGTCGTCCAGTTCCATGCGTGCCGCAGCAGGGTGACATTCCCTGCCAGCTGGGTGCAGAGCCACAGGTGGATTGCTCTCCTCCACCGCTCACCCGCGTTCCACCCCTTGCTGCCACTTCTGCTCTGGCGCCCTCCGCTCAGCTGCCCGAGGCTGCCCACTGCACATCATGCTCCAGGCTTTGACCCCGGCCTTGACCTACAGCCTGCTCCTCTGATCACCCCTACAACTGTCTTTGATAATTTTTTTCAGATTTAACCTGAAATACGGGTATTGACAAAGAGAATGCAAAACCTAGAAAGCAAGTTTCAAAGAGCCATCTATTCAAAAAGTTTTAAAATTATGTAACTGTACTTGAGAACTTAAAATGTCCTGGATGCTGACATCTATGTATAAGAACTCTGGGAAAAATTCCTGGATATGTTGACAATGCTGAAGGTTTATCTGTCGTTGACAAGAAAGAGTTGCAATGGCGAAAGACACTTTCTAAATTGTCAATAATAAGAAAGAAAAGTTGACAAAGCAGGCTATAGAAAGAATGAGCTCTTTAAGACTTTCTCCATAGAAATCGCAAAACCACTACTGTGAAGAAATGAACACAGAGTGTTGGTAAACAGCAAGGAATAATGCCAAGTAGAACTTTTAGGCAATTGGCAGAAATTCTTTGTTAGCTTTTTAAAATTTTTGTCAGATTTTAAAAATATGTAATTAATAATGAGATCTTTTATGATTCTGAGTGAATATTAATTCAGTATCTACATTTATGTAAATAATGCTATGTATTTTATTTCCTTTTAATGTATTTTTTAAAGAGTGAGAGAAAGAGGGAAAGAATCTATTTTGTTATGTTTTCATTAGGCTTTGTGTCTCTGATGCTTAGTTGTATATGTGGTGCTGGGGTTCGAACCTGGGTCCTTGCACATTCAAGGCAAGTGCTTCAACCACTGAGCCACTGTTCCAGCCCCTGTATTTTGTTTCTTAAAGAGAACTTTTAGAACTGTATAAGATTCAGACTCCACAAAATTCAGATTAGTCTTGGTAGCCACTGTTTTGCCCACGATGCAGAAAGAAATAGACAGATACTATGTATGTGGCTTTCCTGAGGCCACACAGCTAGGAGGGGCTGCGCAGGATGTTCTGAGTCCCATCAGTAGGACTCAAGATCTACACTGTTTACCAGCAAGCCACGCCTCGTCGACCTTGGCCCTATATTGAATCTCCAAGGCAGCTTGAAAACTCGCTGCAGGGCTGTCCTGCAGTGAAATCCCAAGCTCCTGGGATCGGGACTGCAGGAAGTCGTTAATGCTCCACAGGTGACTCTAAGGCACAGCCCACAGTGAGAATGGCCAGGCCATGCTGCATCCTGTCCAGTGCCAGTTTCCAGACAGTGGTGCGCCTGAGCAGTCTGAGCCCAAGAGGCTGGGGCAGCGCATTCCTCCCGCATTTGCAGTATCTGCCCTGGCTTATGTCCCAGTGGTCCCCTAACCTCACAGCTGGCATTGCTTAGGATCCGCATGCAAGCTCAGTTCCATCTCGTTATGGGCCAGCCTTGCTCTTAAGAGCCCAGAGAGGCAGAGATCTGTGGACCGAGCCACGGGATGTCCATCCCCTGTAGCCAATCCACCCTTTGCTCCCTGCCTGAGCTGTCTATACCTGCATTTAATTATGATGTAGCTTCACATGTGGTTCAGCTTGAACAGAGAACCAAAGTTGTTCCTTCATATTTGCTTTTTCAGTCTGACTGCTGATATTCATCAGATTACTCTGTGCACCACCTTCACGTCCTTCCAGGTTCTGGATCCCGCATTCAACCATGCCAATGTAGCACAGCTCACAGTACAATTTATCCTCAGCACATGTGTGATTCTTGCTGAAATTCCTGAAAATCAAAATTAGAGTTGATTTTAGACTGTAGAGTAAAGGTAAATATTTTAGATAGGTGGCAAAAGCTAGTTAAAATGTTGGGAAGTTATTATGTAAAAATTGTAGGTTAGGGGCTGGAGCCGTGGCTGAGCAGTTGAGGCGCTTCCCCGGCATGCGCGAGGACCCGGGTTTGAACCCCAGCACCATGTACACAACCAAGTGCTGGAGAAAGGAAAGCCACATGAAAAATTAAAAAGTTCATTCTCTCTTTAAAAAGCTTGCAGTCTAAGTGAAGGCATTTATTCCTTTGTGTGCAGGTCCGAGGGTCGCTCCTGACCGGCTGAATCTGCCCATCTCTGACGGCCGTGGTCTGCACCTCACTGAACACTGCTGGGCTTTGTATGTACAGATGTCATTGTCTGTTGCTATTTACAACACCACGTACAGAAGAACAGAAGGCCTGAAAGAAAACCCCGTCAGGACGACCACTTATTTTCCTCTCAGCAGTTCCAAACCCAAGTGGACAATCTTCTCGGATCCCCAGCATCTGTCAGGATGGGTGGCTGGGAGGTTGCACATGGGTGTGACTTCCTGTCACTGGCCAGGCAGGGGCGCTTTGCTTCAGGTCAGGAGCTCATGTGGCATCTTGGGGACCCTGGCTGTGATTCCAGAGTTGAACTGATTCTGGATAGCGCACGTGAATCCTTCTGCGTTCTCCCTGGCGCCCACTGCTGTAAAGTGCATTTCCTTCATATTTCCCATGCGCACGGTGTTAGTCATTGGCTTAACCACTCTATACGAGCATCCCCCACCACCTTCGAGATAGGTGTTCGTAGAAGAGCTTCAGTGCTGAAGGCGTAGCTGGTAGGGAGAGAAAACCCGGAAACCTCTGGCACTGCGCTCCCCCCGCTTGGAAGGAGTGTGGGGTGGAGCGTGCCCGTGTTTGCAAAGCCAGGCTTGTTACCTTGTCCATCACAAGCTGTCCTCCAGCTGGCCTGGTGGAGGTGGACGGACTTCATCTCAAAGGGAAAGGAGGGGACAGGGGCAGGGTTCTTGAGGCAAGACCATGATTAGCTCTAGGGAGCATTATAGAGAGCTGTCACTGAAACCCGTTATTTGGCTCACATTGCTTGGTGTGATTGGTGTGAATACTCCCTGCTGCTGACTGATGCTGGCTGCACACCACTAATTCACATCCCTTTAATGGAATTGGAGGAAAACCTCAAACTTGTGTTTATGGTTCACCTGGACCTCCCAATACAACTTTAATACAAATTGCATTAAGTATTATGATCTTAGTTTTCATTGTTTCTAGACCCGGGAAAACAGAATAAGGCAGGAGCATGTGAGAACTGTTCTGGTTCTCAGGGCAGAGCTGTTTAGCAGGTGGTCGGGATCACAAGGCAGAGGATGAGTCAAAGGAGAGTTTCTGCAACTCAAGGCCAGCAGGGAGCCAGCCCAGCTTCATTGCACCAGGAAGGGGGGCAGGGATTGGCCGGGAGGCAGCATGTTCGGGAAAGAGCGCATTGACCCAGGGCAAGAGTGTGAGAGATGTGCACGTCCAGACCGCTCTCCCCCACAGCAGGGCCTGTCCATGAGCCTCGAGAGAGGGCCTGCCATCCTGGACACAGAGAGCTGGAGACACGTGCCTGGATGCACGTCTCACACAGTCTTGGAGTAGGAGGTTCGGTTGTCCAGAGGATCCTGTAGCGGCATAAGGGATGTGCAGGATGCTAACCGAGGTCACCAACTCTTCTCTGACCTCAGCTCTCTGCCACAGGGATGCTCTACTGCTGTCTTCATGACCTTACACTTCCTGTGCCTTAACACTGACCGAGGTCTGTCCTAAAAATCAGCGCTGATTACCTTGATCCATAACTTAAAACAATGGCTTTTTCCTATTTGAGGGAAACACAGCACCCGACCCTCCCTTCCCACACACTGCCCATCTGGGGCTCTGCGACCAAGATCCAGGCCCCTGCACCCCTAACACAGCACCCAACCCTCCCTTCCCACACACTGCCCATCTGGGGCTCTGAGACCAAGATCCAGGCCCCTGCACCCCTAACACAGCACCCAACCCTCCCTTCCCACACACTGCCCATCTGGGGCTCTGCGACCAAGATCCAGGCCCCTGCACCCCTAACACAGCACCCGACCCTCCCTTCCCACACTCTGCCCATCTGGGGCTCTGAGACCAATATCCAGGCCCCTGCACCCCTAACACAGCACCCACACCCTTACCACACACTGCGCATCTGGGACCAAGGTCTGTGCACCTGTCCCTCCTAAGGCAGCGCCCACTTCCTGTTGCAGGACTCACGTGGCTCTGTCTGTGGGTGTGCTTGGGACTGAAGATGTGCGTCTCTGAGTTCCATTCACTGGACTGGATATTTTCCTCTTTCTTAATTGTGGGATCTTTACAAACCTAATGAAGCTACCTAGACAGCCGTACGTAATTACTAAAAAATAATTAAGCACAAACTTGGATTTGTCATTGTTGTGTTTCTTACCTAATTTGAGAAAGATCATCTCCCAAACAGAGCGCCATTGGCGTGGCTCTGTCGGTCTAACTGTGGCCTTGGGGCTGTACCCGGAGCCTACTTGATATGACTCCTGTCACGGCCGTTTTCTGAAGGCAGAGCCTCAGCTGCTCACTTTGGTTAAGAGCTTTCCTAATTGAGCAATTGATTAATTAGCACTTCTCTACCTTCACCAGGGAGTGAGAATTTAGAGGGTAATACTGTGCTAATAAGCTCACAACTTTCCTATTTTAAACTGTTTTCAATTTTGGGAATACAAATCCCTGAGACAAGAAAAAATAAATCTCAGATCTTCTCCATGCCAAATGCAAAGTAGGTCACCCCACCCCCTTACACCTGCCTGGGCAGCTTGAGGAGGAAGTTGGTTCCTCTGTTCCTGTTTCAGACCCACAAAGACTGGTGGGGGTGTCACAGCAGAAAGAGCTGTGTCCAGGAGCTCAAAGGGGTGGTGGGGGCCCGGTCTCCTTTGTCACTCTACAGCCTCCTTTAACAGGGGACTGGAGTTCAGGAGTGAATATAATAGAGACCAGGTGCAGTTTCTACCCTAGTGGTTTCTCTTTACCTTGTTCTTGGGGTCTCCCTCTTTGTGGGGCCCAAACCAATCCAGACACTCTTTAGGAGAGACTGGCAGAGGGGAGAGTTGGGCACCAGTGGGTGAGTCAAGTGGACACTGTAAGGTTCCAAGGGATGATGAAGGCTGACAGGAGGCTGAGGATGGGAGGCTGAGGGTGGGAGGCTGAGGATGGGAGGCTGAGGATGGGAGGCTAAGGGTGGGAAGCTGAGGATGGGAGGCTGACAGGAGGCTGAGGGTGGGAAGCTGAGGATGGGAGCCTCACAGGAGGCTAAGGATGGGAGGCTGAGGGTGGGAGGCTGAGGATGGGAGGCTGAGGGTGGGAGGCTAAGGGTGG
>PVKS010043656.1:0-14747 GCA_004027875.1 Aplodontia rufa | reverse complement strand
GTGCCTAATTTTTTTAAATCTCTGATATTTTGCACAGCTATTCTACCTAAAATTCACACACCAGGGGCCAAAATATCTCTCCCCTGTGATCTGCCTGGAATCTCAAATGGAAAGAATATGAAGATGAGAAAAATCTCCAGATGAGAAAGGAAGTAGAAAGGATTTTTGTGCCGTCAACAGTCCCACCCCCAGGATCATTATCATGCCGACCAAGTGCAGCAGACTTCCCTCTTCTGTACCTGCCCACCTTATAGTCCTCCCTGTTACACAGACGTGCAAGACTCCTTCCTTCCTGTAAATGGATAACACTGCAGGAACACATAAGATGGAGAAGATTGTGTACCTGAAACAACACAAGCTCCAATATAGCACAGAGCTCAGAACTTGGCACTTAGAAGGTCCTCTACACTGGTGAGTGATGTAAGGGTTACCATCCTCCTGTTCTTCCCTGTCATCTCCATCATCAGTGCCTTGGAGTCCTTAGGAAATAGATCACACGGACCCATTCTCTGCTACTGTGGGTGTGAAGTAAATGGCAAGAACAATTACTGTGAGCCTGAGATAAAATTTTGAGTAAGATTTCTAGGATTTCTGTCACAATCAAGGATATAAAATTCACAGTATATGAACCTGAAACTTTACACTGTTGTGCTCCCATCTGATGACATCAACTGTCATTTTCATCCCAATGCTTCTGTTAGTCCCTTGTCTAACCCTGCCTCCCTCAGCACTTACTTGGTTATGCTGAATGTTTGCTTGGTCATGACCACGGATGGCAGATACGATGAATAGCCCTGCCTGTTGTACAATTAAGACTCAAGCTGGCCCCTTAAAAAACAGATGTGGATTCTGTGATAGATAGGAACTTCTTGTTCCTATCTACCTGCAGGGGAAGAGCAGGCACAGGAGCTGCACAATCTAACTGCAGATGACAAATGAAAGGCTGGAGCCACAGTCTGATTATTTACTATATCAAGGCCTCAGAGCTCATAATTAGTTACATTGGTGTGCAGTGCAAAAATCTCTAAGGATTTCCTAAAATTAATGAAAAAATAAAAGCAGAAAATGAATGTAGGTCCTCAGTAGGAATTGGGGTGCTTCTGTACTCAGGGAAAACTTCACGTGAGCTACCCATTTCTTTCATTTGTTTTGTAAGATCTATCTGCTTTTTATTTTCACGTTATGGTGTTAACATTCATAAAAGGTCTACAATTTTTACCATTTTTATGGATACTGGTAACATTAACTATATTAACTTTGCTTTGCAAGCATCCCACTATCTCTCTCCAGATTTTTTTGGTGTGTTTTTACTCCATGACTCATTTTTATCAATATTTTATTGGTGCACTATAGTTGTACGTATTGATTGGATTTGTTTTTACATATTCATATATGAACATAATATAACTATATGATTTGGCCAACATTGCTCCTTAGCACTTCCCCCCATCTCCAGAATTTTTGTTTCTCCACATCTTAATCTTTTTTATTTTTAAATTTAGAGTTGATTGCATAAAAGGTTTTAATATTGTAAATATTGAAAAATTAACTTTGGCAAAACTCATCAATGTATCACAAGAGATTAATAGGAAAGACCATGCTTAACAAGAAAGATTCAATATAAGTACAAGAAGACAATGATGCTGAAATGCATTCAGAATCCACAAAAGGAAAGCTGTTGTATGTAGTGGTGTTTTAAAGAAAGTTAAAATAACAGATGAAGTTACATGACAATGCTGCAGACACAAGGGCATTACAATTCAGAAACTTACACTGACTTAAATTAAGCTGAATTTATACATTAAATTTTGTGAAAAATTTCTTCCCTATAACAGATACAAATTCTCTCTCTCTCTCTCTCTATATATATATATATATATATATATATATAATCTTACATATATATATATATGTAAGATTCTGCATTTTCCAGAATTAGATGATTGCATAAGCATTATTTGGCTTCTCAAGTGAGTAAAGAATATGCTACACTGTTGATTCCCCCCTTGATCCCTCCCTATCATCCTGTTATCTCCCACCCTCCTGCCTCTTCCCTCACCCTTCCACATATCTATGGTTTCCCTAGATTATGTGTTGCTTCAACCCTTGTGAGTCTAGGACATGAGCTTTTGTCCAAGCCTGAGTTTTTCTCTAGCCTCCACTAATGAGAGAAAGCATTTGTCCTCCTGTCTCTGACTAATTTCACTCACCATAATTTCTTCCATTGCCATCCATTTACCTTCAATGGTTGTAATATCCTTGTTTCTACCAGCTGAGCAGAACTCCATAGTATATATATATACTACACCTTTTGGATACATTCATCTAGTGAAGGGAATCTGGGTTGATTCCATAATGTAGCCAATGTAAATTGAGCTTCTAATGAGCACTGATTTTGTTGTGTCTCTATAAAATGCCAATTCTAGCTCTTCTGGGCAAACAACCAGAAGAGGAATATCTGTGTTGTATGGTGAATCCCTCCCTCCCTAATTTTTTCAGGAGTTTTCATACTTCTCTCCAAAGCAGCTGTTTCAGTATGCAGTTCCACCAACAGTGTGCGAGCTTTCCTATCTGCCCACAACCCTTCCAGCATGTGTTATTGATTATACTCTTCATATTTGCCAATCTCACAGAAGTAAGGTAAAATCTTACTGTAGTTTTGTTTTGTATTTATCTCATTACAGGTGATTTAGAACACTTTCTCATGCATTCATTGGCTTACTTGACTTCTTGTTGATCAGTTTCTGTTTTGCTCTCTGGCCCATTTTTTGATTGGTTTGTGTTTTTTAATATTAAGTTATCTGAGTTCTTTGTAAATGTTGGATATTAGTTCCCTGTCAGAGAAATCACAGGCCATGATCATCTCCCATTCTGTAGGTTCTCTCTTCACAGTTTTGACCATTTCCTTGGCTGAGCAAAAGCTTTTCAGTTTAATGGTAGTCTACTCATTCATTGATTCTTGACTTTAATTCTTTTGCTTTGGGAGTCTTGCTGTGAAAATTGTTGCCAAGACTCAAATGCTGGTATATTGCACCTAATTTTTCTTTTAGCAGTTGTATGGTAGCTGGTTTAATGAGTAGTTCTTTGATCCACTTCAAATTAATTTTGTGCAAGTCGAAAGATAGAGGTTTAATTTCTATTTTCTGCAAATGGCTCTCAGTTTGTCCAGCACCATTTATTGTATAGACTGTCATTTCTCCATGATATATTTTGACCCCTGTAATCAAATGTTAGATGCTTAAGGATTTGCGCATTTCCATTAAAGCCTTCCATTGTATTTCATTTGTCTCCATGCCCATTTTGGTAATAACACCGTGCTGTTTTGTTATTATAGTTCTATACTACAGTTTTTAGATCTGCTATTGTGAAACATCTTGCTTTATTTTTCTTGCTTTATCTTTCTTGCTTAGTAATGATTTGGCTATTGTGGGTTTCTTGTAATTCCAAATGAATTCAAGAATTGATTTTTCAATATCTGTAAAAAATGACATTGGTAACTTGATGAAGATTGAACTTTTTAGTGCTTTTGGCAGGACAGTCAATTTTTTTTATTGGTACAACATAGTCTTACATATTGCAGGGAATCATTATATATTCATATATAGAGGGATATTGACAAAGTACTTTAAGACCCATCCTAGCGCAGGAACTTCCCCACTTCACCCATTTCCCAATCTCATGTCTCCTTTGTAATACACACGTTATAGATAGAAATGAGCATGTACATGTATATTAATTATTGAAATTTCTGAGCTTATATACCTGCCTGAGCATAAGAGATTGCTTTCAATCACCTCTTAGATACTGCTGAAGAACTGAGGCAGGAAACCAGGATGCTCAGGGCAAGGCCACACAAGAGTGGCAGTGACATTTTGTGCAGCGATTTATTTCTTGTGATGGTGTACAGCTTAGTTATGATAGTTTACACTTCAGCAAACAATACAACATTTATAATGAGTACTTTGTTTTTGATATTTAGTCTATGTAACACTCTTATCTTTTTTCTCCAGATGTCCTGTATCTCTAAGATCCTATGTCCTTCACCTAATCATAAACTCATTATATGTCTTTATCTTTCTTCTTTCCAGATATCATACATCCTTCACCTTAATATGAACTCCTATTTTGTATAACATTGTTATCTTCACATGGGAGTTAGACCGTAGGCATTCCTGTTCTTAAGTTCTCAGGCATCCCTGAGAGTTTCACCCCATGACTACGACTTCATTGCCATGTATTAATCCTTCACTGAACTTGCTTTTATTCCATCACATATACTACCCTACACCTGAGTATAGTTTGGCTTCTCATGGGAGTCAAATGCACCCTGCCATGTTGATAACCCCCATTTTCCTTCCTTGTCCTATCTTCTTCCATTCTTCTTCCCCTACCTTCATAACTGGTTCCCCCAGTTTATGTGATACTTTGGTGGGCTTATTAATTAAACTTAGCTAACTTTCATCCTATCATAGGTTTTGCTCTTGCTTCCTAATGTGAGAGAAATCGATTACACTTTAAATTTCTGTGTTTGGGATGTTTCACTCAGCATGATTTTTTTCATTTTAATCCATTTACCTGCAAAAACCATAGCATCATACTTTCTAATAGCAGAGAAGAACTTAATTGTGTGTGTGTGTGTGTGTGTGTGTGTGTGTGTATGTATATGTAAATATATATATGTATATATAATCACAGTTTTCAAATGCAATCATCCACTGGGTTAATTCCAAAGTTTTGTCATTGTAAATTGAGCTGCTATAAACACTGATGTAGCTGTGCCTCTGTAGTATGCTGATTCTTACACTTCTTGAAAAATATCCAAGAGAGGGATAGCCAGGTCATATGGCAGTTCCATTCCTAATATTTTGAGGAGTCTCCACACTGCTTTCCAAGGTGGCTGTACATGATTTTAGTCTCATCAGCATGTTGATGTTCCTTTCTCCCCACAGCCCCTCCAGCATCTGTTATTGGTTGTATTCTTCATTTTACCATTGTGACAGCAGTGAGGTATAGAAACTCTATGAAGATTTGATTTTCATTTCTCTGATTGCTAGTGATCCAGAACATTTTCTCATGTATTTATTGGCTTTTTGGATTTACTCTGTTGAGAAGTTTTTGTTTAGCTCCATAGCCCATTCGTTGATTGGGTTGTTTGTGTTTATGTTGTTAAGTTTCTTGGGTTCTTTGTATATTCTGAATATTAGTTCCATGTTGAAGGCATTGCAGGCAATGATTTTCTCCCATTCTGTAGGTTCTCTCTTGACACTCTTGAATGATTCCTTAGCTGCACAGAAGCTGTTTAGCTTAATGACATTTCACTCATTGATTTTTGGCTTTAATTCTTGCACTATTGGAATGAGGTGGTAAGGAATGAGGTGCCTATACCAATGTGTTGGAGTGTTGATCGTATGTTTTCTTCTAATATTTATAAAATTGCTGGTTTAATTTCTAATTCTTTGATCCATTTCAATTTGATTTTTGTACAGGATGAGAGATGAGGATCCAATTTCAATTGTCTGCATATGGCTGTCCAGTTTGTTCAGCACCATTTGTTGAATAGTCTGTCTTTCCTCCATGCTATATTTTTGCCCCCTTTGTCAAATATCAGATAGTTAAATATGTTGGAGTTTGTTATTTCAGGCAATGTATAGCAGAATTGCAATCCCTGTAGGAATTCTATAAGAAGAAACTGCATTAATGTGAGGAAGAAGTAAAAGTCTCAGTGTAAACAACTAAGATAAAGAGATACCAGAAATGTAGAACATTTGCCAAGGAAAGATGCAGGGTTTGAACACAGAAAATCCAAGAGAGAGACCACATTGTCTGCATCCACAAAGGCCATTGGAGCATAACAACCCAAGCCTGTTGGAGAGACCCTAATAATACTCTATGCCCATATGCAGGACCTGGAGCTGTAGAATAGAACTGATTTTTCCAGTTAAGAGTTAGATTTTGCTTTGCCTGCACCCTTTCTTTCTAAGCCCCTATTTCTCCCTTGTGAATTAAAATGCTTATTCTGTGCCATTATATATTGGATATATGTAACTTGCTTTTTGTCTTATAGTAGAAAACAGTCAATTTGCCTCGAGTATCAGATGAGATTTTAAGCTTTAACTTTTGGAAATGCTGGAACTGTAAAGAGTACAGGGATTCTTGGACATGAACTAAACATGTATAATATTGATATGGCCATGAGCTTTATGGACTTATGGGAACAATGTTATGGCTTTGATATAAGGTGTCCCCCAAAAGCTCATGTGTGAGAAAATGCTAGAACGTTCATAAGTGACACGAGTAAGTAGAACTCTTTTTAAGCTTTCTTGTCATATTGTGTACACTTTTGTCATTTTATGTGCAAAATTCAATACCATTAATTACATTTAAATAAATGCCCAGTCATCACTGATATTCATTCCCAGAAATTTTTAATCCTCCCAAACTTAAAATTTATACCCATTTTAAAATCTTCCCATTCCTCTCTCTTCCATATTTGCATACTTCCCTTATACTATGAAGTAAGATGAATGATAAAAGTCCACGCAGAATAAAACTAATGTAACCCAGGAGACATCACTTACATGTTTAAATGTTTATTTTGCTGTATTTTGAAACAATATTTCAAATGGAAGCCACACATCCTGAGATTAGGCCACTCTGCTATAGAGCCTCCTTAAGGCCCTTTTAATGTCCCTGTTCCTCAGACTGTAGATAAAGGGGTTCAGCATAGGGGTGACCACTGTGTACATCACTGAGGCCATTGCACCACTTCTGGGAGACTGTGTGACAGCTGATTCAAGGTACACTCCAAAGCCTGTTCCATAAAATAAGCAAACAACAGACAGATGAGAACCACAAGTAGAGAAAGCTTTATATTTCCCATCTGAGGATGAGATTCTCAAAATGGAGGATATAATTTTATAGTAAGAGAAAAAGATTCCTGAGATGGGAAGCAAACCAGAGATGGTGACAACAAAACACTTGGCTATGTTATTGGTAAAAATATCAGAACAGGAAAGATTAAGAAGTTGAGAGGGGTCACAAAAGAAATTAGCAATTTCCACATCCTTGAAGTATGGAAAATGTAAGACAATTGAAATATGCAACAATGAGTCCAAAAGGCTAATAAAAAATGACATCAACAATAAGAAGCTACAGAGGCAAGGGTTTAAGATGACTGAGTAATGCAGGGGGTGACAGATGGCCACAAACCGGTCATAGGCCATCACAGTCAGAAGCATATCATCCATACATCCAAAAATGATAAAAAGAGACATCTGTGTCAGGCAGCCCACATAGGAGATGACTTTGCTGTGAGTTTGGCTATTCATAATCATTTTTGGAACCATGGTGGAGATGAAACAGATGTCAGATAAGGACAAGTTGAGGAGGAAGAAGTACATGGGGTTGTGGAGATGGGAGTCAGAGCTGACAGCCAAGATGATGAGCAGGTTCCCAAGCACTGTGATCAGGTACATGGACAGAAACAGTCCAAAGAGGATGGGTTGTAGTTCTGGGTCCTCTGAGAGTCCCAGGAGATGGAATTCTGAGAGCTGTGTTAAATTTTGTGGATCTTTATTGCTTGGACACCTTTTGAGAAAGAAAAGCGAATAGGAAAAAGAAGTAAAGAGACACAAAGAATTTTGTGTAGATTTTATATTTAAGTATTCTCAAGTTAAGCTTCCACACGTGTATTCCAAAACTTTGAGAAACATTTCTGATTGATGATATGTCCAGCTTTCCTAGGGCGCTTTCATTATTTGCATCTGTTATTTACCTCTTATTCACATCTACTCTAGAGGCACTCATCTGAGTAATGTTAGAAAACCAAGAACATTACACACACCAACTTCATGGACACAGTTAATAATAACCTACTAATTTAAGATGACGGAGAATAAAATATATTCCTCTCTATTTGGAAAAAAATCATTTTATTGAAGGAAATTAAGACTGTTGAATACATCTCATTTTATTCAACAACAATGTTATAAGTTCAGATAACTAAGAATATTTATAAACAATCAAAGTGCTAGAAATCAAATATAACACACTAAAGAAAAGTTGATTGTTCATAATCAAAAAACCTTGCCAGTTATGTTTTAACAAATCCATTATTTGATTTTTCGAAACTTCTTCCTTCAAAGATTATACTTAATCAGTCAAATATAGTTTCCAAAAATCATTTAATATTATAATGTCTGTCCTTATTTTTGGTGAACTTCAAATTTTTAAAAAAATATGATTTAGTTAATTGAACATAGTCAATGACAACATGAGCAAGTAAATGGGATTACTGCAGAATAAACAACAAGATGTCACAGAATATTTTTTAAAATGTATTGATACATAAAATTTTATTTATATCACACTCATATAATCTAAGTTACATTTCTGGTGGGTAAGACAAGTCCTTGACTTTCTCCTGTTTTTCTTTTTTTTTCCCTTTTTTTCTTTCTTTCTTGCTTTTTTTTTAATCCTGTGTTCTACAGGGGGCTTTTGATACTACATAATTGTTTGCTGATCACAACCCTTTTTACAGCTTAGCAATTTAG
This sequence comes from Aplodontia rufa, assembly GCA_004027875.1. Classification (NCBI taxonomy): domain Eukaryota; kingdom Metazoa; phylum Chordata; class Mammalia; order Rodentia; family Aplodontiidae; genus Aplodontia; species Aplodontia rufa. Next base: position 6,195 of record PVKS010043656.1, on the reverse strand, counting down.
CATCCAAAGTCCCAAATCCTTGTTTGATTCCCTAACTTGTTACATTTAGTTCATTGATTTCCACATCTAACTTTTCTGACATATGGATTGCAACTGTCTTACTTCAGGTGTGGACAAGGCAAGTATAATTCATTAATTTGTCAACTCAAACTCTGATTTAATAGGGAAAATTTACAAAAAAAATATAGAATATGGACTTACAATTGAGGGGGACTCATTATCAAACAATCAAGAACAAATGTGTATTTAAATAGTTAGCCAAGGCTGATGCCATGTCATGGTTGCCCCCTTGAGTTCCCCATGGTTCTAATGTTTCCCCCAAAATAACCCCTGTGTTAAAAGGACTTCTCATAGTGATGTCAACAGTATTCAAAACTCATGTTAAAATACAACATTAACGATTAATATGGTTCAAAAATAACATTTAAACATTTATTTGAGCACATTAATTATGCAGAATACTAGGTTTCATTGTGACATATTCACATGTGCACATAATTTGACCAATTCTCCCCAGTCCTCTACTTAAACTATCACTGCCCCCTAACCCATCTTCTACAGTAATGACTTTCTACCATGTTTGTGAGATCCTTCTTCACTTTTTTCCCTTCTAAATTTCTTATATAAGAGAAATAATATAACAATTGTTTTTCTAATTCTGACTTACTTGTTAAACAATTGTTTCAAATTCCATCCATTCTCCAGATTATGACATAATTTCATTTTTCCTTTTGGCTGAATAAATCTCTACTGAGTTTACTTACCACATTCAAAATCATATTTGATACAGATTTTGCTACCTATGAAATTTGTGTTTTTCATACCTCTGCATGATTACATTTTACTGTCTACCTAGAAAATGTGTCTACATTCAGGAATTGGGTTGGTATATTTTCGTGTTGATGTCCCAATATCATATTGATTTATGATTCCATAAACAGTATTTGAGAAAATTTAGCCAAAGTAACTGTCTCCCTATGAAGGGCATACACCTATTTCAAAGGCTTTAACTGATATGCAAAATTACCTCAAGAAGGATTATTACTTAATTTTAAAAATTATTTTGACAGCCCTTTCAAAATTCTTATCCTCTGTATATCATGCAAGTGAAAATTTCTATGCAATAAATATGAATTGGATAATGGTTGTCTTCTAATATCTGACACACGTTCATATTTGCTATTAAGTTTCTATATTTATTGTTCCAAAATAACAGTTATTATCAACATATTATCTTATTGTTAGTATATATATCATTATAAATATTCCTAGAGTGCAACTAGTAATAATCTATCTGTGGTATTACTCTAAGAAATTCTTTTCCAGAAGAAATACCATTTCTATTGACTATAGTGAAGGAGACCGCACTATGGATGGAGAGACAGGAAATCTTTATCCTACATCATTGACCCATGATAATCTGTAGAATGTGCATAAATCTAACTCTCTAAGCTTATATTATTTTGTGGAAATGTAAAGAATTAATGCTCATCTGTTACATATATCTGACATGTCATGGATATTTAGAACCTAATAAATATTTGGTCATTGTGTTTAAAGAAATAAAGAATTCAGTTCTTATGAAAATGATAATTTATTGATAAATGCAATTGCTAAAGAATGCTTGTTCCTGGGATGAGTGGGTACTCTAAACTGTGTCTCACCTCCCCCCCCAAAAATTACTTATCTCCTTCTGTATCTGCATCTTTTTCTTGTTCTATACCCATGAAAATTTCTATCATGGTCTAAAAAACTAAATATTGTAGGTGATGATGACTAAAAATATAAAGCCCAAGTGTTTGTGACACAGATACAAACAAGAGCTGTTTTATTTTATTCCTAGTTCCTGAAAGGGACACAAGTATAAACAGAAAACACCACTTGCATTGAATTCAGTTGAATTATGGCCATTTTCTGTGAACAAACGAAGGAGCTATTGAATATGTGATTCTTTTTTTGTGTGATGGCTCATCTTTAGTGAACAAGGAATAGAAATGCTAAGGAATCAGAAATGTGAGCTAATCATTTCTCACCATAGCCTTACATGATGACAAAAATAAAATGCCCTAATACAGATACAGAAAAAGTGTAGCTTCAGGTCACAGGACATTTTGTTGAAGTTTAGGATTATCATCATTAATAGTATTGTCTAAATTTATTTTGCATGTATTTTACACATCCATTTCTATTAATCACAAAGCATGTTTTATCTGTGTAATCCCTACTTGGTGAAGTTCTATCTACCATATTTCAACTCAGATGACAATGTTAAGTGTCAGAGATACTAAACATTTACCCTACATAATAAAATTAATTAGAGGGCCGGGAATGTAGCACATTAGTGGAACACTTGCCTAGCATGCATAAGGCCATGAATTCTGTTCCCAGTAATCCAAAGAAGGAAGGAAGGAAAAAAAAGGAAAGAAGGAAGGAAGGAAGGAAGGAATAATGAAGGGAGGGTGGGTGAAGGGAGGGAGAGAGAAGGGAGAGAGGGAGGAAGAGAGAGAGAGGGAAAGGAAGATGAGAGGGAGGGAAGTAGGAAAGAAGGAAGGAAAAGTCAAGTCAACAAAGTTTAAAATGGCATTGTCAGTTTCTGTGTCTGAAACACTTAAGAGTTTCTCAACTATTAGAAAGTTTGAAGAAGAGGCACAGAGATGTTAATGACAGATACATCTGATTTCCATTTTTAAAGTGTCCAGATTCCTGACTAGGAATAATCCCAGGAGCCAAATTTATTCCTCCTTTTGAGATTGAGTGGGCAGATTTTAAGAATGACAGAAGATGTAGACCACTGCAAGCATATCTTAGGGTAAAGAAGAGGTCTGCGCTGACTTACAGGTCCACTGCTTTGCAACCACTGCCTGTGACCCGTAACTCTCCTACCTAAAGCTCACACAGCATGTACTAGCCATGGCTCCCCACTGTGATCTACCTGGAACCCCCAAAGAAAAGAGCACAGGAGGCAAGAGGTCTTTCTTGGAGTGAAAGGAAAGTGCAACAGCAGGTGAAATTGTTACAGCACATTTCCAGGAGTCTTTTGGGAAGGATGACCCACATCGTGGTTGTATTTATTCAGGAAAGACTTCAGTCTTTTCTCCCTAACCACCTAGTGTATATTACATAAAAATTCTGTGTTTCTTCCTTCCAGTAAGATTTACAATGTAGGAAGGAAGAAACACATGGGGAAAACTATGTCCATGAAATGACACAATCATCACAGAATGCATAGATCATGCTTACCACTTCAGTAGCATTAAATAAGAGTGAGTGATGTTACATTACTGTGGTTCCCCTACTCACCAACATCATCTGCCTCATGAACCTTTTGGAGTGCTCATGAATCCTCTTACAGAGACCTGTTTTAGCTAGTGTGAATGAGATGTCTACAGGATGGCCAATCAGTGTGGATGGAAAACAAAACTTTGAAGATATTTTGGCACCTTTACCACAAACAATATTACATTTAAAGTTCACACACTGTATTTTTGTATATAGTTATCCCCCTTCTGCCAAATGTACTAGTAGTAAAGAAACACCACTTCCATAAGTCAGTCCTTCTTCATCCTTCAGCACTTACTTGGTTAAACTCTGTGTCTGCTGCATCTGCCTGGTCATAGTGAAGGTTCAGACTCTGTCCTTAGGATTCATAGGAATATGGTAACAGGGGCTTCCTAGTGTAGGAAAACACAGGAAAGCAGACACAGGTATGGAGCTGACTGGGCTACAGCTAATATGAAGGTCTGGAGGCACAAGATGAATTTTTATTATATGCACCTACTGTCTCAAGGCACACTGCTCACAATTAGGCAAATTGGTCCATGTTTTCCAATCTCTGTGGAATTAATAATGTTAGTGGAGAAATAACTACAAGATAAAAAGAATTCCCACCAAAGTTTTCAAATCTTCATGCACACTGGGGTATGCATGTGTATAATACTTCATTTTAACTTTTTAAAATAAGTATCATCATTTTATTGCATTTGTATTGTGTTAAAATACATATAACAAAGATTTACCATTTTAATCATTTTAAAATATAATCAGTGGCATGAATATCATTTAAATTGTTGTCAAACCATTACTATTATCCACCTTCAGAAATTTTGCATTTTCTCAAACTTAAATTTAGTATCCATTTTTAAAGTTTAAAGTTCCACCTCCTCCCTCTCATCAAGCCTGGAAACCGTCTTTTTAGTCTGTAAGATGGTGGAAGATAAAAGCATTAAATTACAAGGATAATGAGACCAAGGAGGCAGGATTAGCAGTTATAGATTTGTTGTTGCTTTTTCCACCCAAAATTCTAAAAGGAAGTCTTAGATCCTGAGATTAGATCCTTCTTCCATGGAGTCTCCTGAGGCCACATTCAACAGCCCTGTTACTCAGGTTATTCAGTACAGGGATGATCACAGTGTACATCACTAAGGCCCCTGCACCCTTCCTTGGAAAAGGTCATACATCTGGTACAAAGTACACTCCAATTTCTGTTTAATAATATAGGCAAACAAATGACAGATGAGACCCACAAGTTTAGAAGGCTTTGTACTTCCCACTTTATGATGGGATTCTCAAAATTCTAGAAGCAGTTTTATAATAAGACAAAATTATCCCTGAAGGAAGAAAACCATGGATGACATCAACAAAACATGTGAATGTTATGGTTTGGATAAAAGGTGTCTCCCCAAAGCTCATGTGAGACAATGCAAAAGAGCTCAGAGGTGAGATGATTTGGATATGAAAGCCTTATCTGAATCAGTGAGTTAAACACCTGATAGAGATCAACTAGCAACTGCAGACTGGTATTTTGTGGCTGGAGGAGGTGGGTCATTGGAGGGTGCCTTTGAGGTATATGTTTTCCATCTGGTGTGGAGTCTCTCTCTGTGCTTCCTGGAGCCATGCCTTCTCCCATGATGTTCAGCCTCCTCTCAAGTCCTGAGGAAAGTAGCTAATAATGTTCTAGGACCTAAGACCTCTTAAACCATGAGCCTTCAAAATAAACTTCTCCCTTAAATTTGTTCTTGTTGGGTGCTTTGGTCAAAGTAGTTAAAAATCTAACTAAAACAGAAATTGGTACTAAGGAAGTTGGGTTATTGCTGTGAACAAACCTACCAATGTGATTAGAAGATTTGGAGTTATCTGGAGTATGTGGGAGGAGTTTTGGGATGTTTAGCCATGCAAGCTGAAAACACTTCAGATTTGTTGCAAGGTAACCAGTGAGAGATCAAGCCGAGACCAATGTAAGCCAAATGGATAGTCTTTATTAGCTGACCAGCGACTGCCTCCACAGAAAAATGCTGTTCAGAGTGCAGTCCTGATTCTCTTTTTGCAGACAAAAGGAAATATGGCAGGAGGGGATCTCAGGAACTGGCTGGAACACACTTATCTCAGCGTCAAGGGCGTAAAAATTCCTTTGAAAAGAGACCAGTATGGAACTTCGATTGCATAAGGGGTCCTTGTGCAGAGAGTACCTCAGCAGTGATCCATGGAGGCTTGGTTACTGCTCAAGAAGGAGGCAGACCTTAGAAGAAATTACATGTTGTTGGTTCTCCAGGACTACAGAATACTAGAGTTAGGAGGTCAGGTAGGCTTCTTCCAAAATTTCAGAGGAAGGGCTAGGAGAAAAGACAAAGTGCATCAAGACTGGAGTCCCTGCAGGCAGCCTAGGAGAGGCCGATGTGTGGAGATATGAGGGGGAAGCCAAAGCTACTGTGTAGATTAAACAATGCCAGTACCATGGACCCTCTTTCAAGGAAAGCTGCAGGCATTGAGCACAGACAAGCAAACCAAAAGATCCTGAGGGATGAAATCAGCAAAACCATACTGGCAGAACTACATAACCCTTTGGATAGAACATAGTGATGCCCTGTGTTCCACATGCCAGACATGGAGCTACAAGATGTTGCCCACATAGATTTTGGTCTTGATTTGAACTCATTCCTTTTTTCTATGCCCCTATTTTTCTGAATGGAAGTGATTGGTCTTTACCTTTATATATTGGATACTTATAAACTGCTTTTGATTTTTACAGGAGATCACAATACAAATTTGCCTTGAGTCTCAAGGGAGCATTTGGAGTTCAACTTTCAGAAAATGTTGGATCTATTAAGACATTGGGAACTCTTGAAAATACTAAATGTATGTTGTACTGTGGAATTTTCATGAGCTTCTGGGGACCAAGAGAAGAATGTTATGGTTTGG
>PVKS010043655.1:0-14750 GCA_004027875.1 Aplodontia rufa | reverse complement strand
GTGTTGGACAAACTGGACTGCCATTTGTAGACAACTGAAGCTGGATCCTTATCTTTCGCCCTGCACAAAAATTAAATCAAAATGGATCAAAGACCTGGATATTAAGCCTACAACTCTAAATTTATTAGAAAAAGAAGTCGGGGAAACACTACACCTTATAGGAGTCGGCCGCTTCTTCCTTAATAGAACTCCTATGGCGTATGCTGTAAAATCAAAATTAAATGAATGGGATGCAATTAAACTAAAAAGCTTCTGCACAGCTAAAGATGTAGTTGAGAGCATCAACAGAGAACCCACAGAATGGGAGAAAATTTTTGCCTGCTACACCTCAGACAGAGGGCTAATATCCAGAATTTATAGGGAGCTGAATGATTAATAACAACAAATGAGGGTACCTATCTCAGTGTCATTGTAAAGAGTATCCTAAGTCACACAGGAAAATTCTTAAAACAATTCCATATGCACTGTTAGTACTTAGTGAATGATTACTGTCACAATTATCATCAGCACCAGTGACAGCATTTTAAACTCTATGGCCTCCTCTCTTCTCAGTTTGAGATCAAGGGAGATTCTGAACTGGACCTACCTATGCTATAAATAGGACAGAGTTGGAACTATACATTTTCCTTGCCATTAAGAGATTAGAAAATCCACAGCAAGTTAGAAAATTGTCCTCTAATGAGGACATATGCTTCCTCCAAAAGTGATGAGATCACTGCTCAAAGACAATTACCTCTAATTAGCAACAAAGTTTAAGTCCCAGATTTGTTCAGGTTATGTTCTCTCATATCATCTCTGCCATTTATTGGGTAATGTCAGTTGTTATGGTGATAGGGATAAGCTAAGCTGAAAGGGCACCAAGCAAGATTGTGTAAGCAGGGCCTCATCTTAATCTATGTCAGCGTTTATCTGTGATGTGGATTTGAAGCCAGGCACTCCCTGTATTCATGATGCTGGTGGATATTGCTAAGATAAGGAATTGCCACAGGTCTGTGTGGAAAGTGGTCTCTGCTTTCTCTGTGTCCTTGATGGTGGTCCATGGGCTGGCAACATCAGCATCTCAGGAGGGCTTGATAGAAATGCAAAATTTCAGGAACCAAACCAACTCAGTGCATCAGATCCTGAATTTCAGTAAGCAGCTCAGGTGGCAAGGCTGCGGCCAATTCCAGTCTGGGAATCATTGCTCTATGATAAGTTTGGATTTCAGATATGGCCAGGTAATGAGGAAATTATTCATTCTTGATGGGAAAAAAAGGTTTTGACAAAGAAAATTTAGGTCAAATGTACAAAAAAGAAGATAAAAAGGGAGAAGGAAAAAGAATGAGAAAAAGAAAGGCACTAGAATGTTTGTCCTACACTTAAAATGATAACGCTCCACTGGAAGCTAGAAATAACCTTTCACTGAGTTTATATCCCTAATTGCAGGAAGATCCAGACTCAGACCAAGGTCTTCTGAATTGAAGTGCAGTGTTCCCTTTGGTATGAAATTAGGGGACATGAAACCTGGCCCACTTTCTCGTGGCTAGGTGACCTAGGAGAAGTCACCTTATCTAGGATCTTCAGTTGTCTCACCTGTACAACATGACTGGCTGATCTGTGGTCTCCATATGACCTCCCAACAATGTTTAGTCTCCATATCTGATCATGCTTAGGCCTTCCCATGTCCATTTGTACAGAGGTGACCACTGCATATGCACAGAAGAACTCTGCCCTGATACCAGATTCCAAATTAGCACGACCAACAAACCTGCTTAATTATTTCAGTCTTTTTTTTTTTCCATTCAAGGGGGAGAATTGTCCCTGAGAGAATAAATTCCCATTAATTCATGTCTTTGCTTGGTTGTCAAATTAATTGCAGCTATTCTCATTGCTGATCAGAAGGGCACACACGCTTTGGATGCAGTCTGATGCTGAGAGAAGTTATTATCTGTTTGGAAATCTGCCTGCTCTTCCCATCCTGCCTGCTGTCGAATTTTAATAGCCCTGAATCAGCCCCCTAATAAGAATTGTAATGACAACCTACATTTTATGGTACTTTATACTTTCCAAAGCACTTTCAAGGGAATTATACACATGCATTATCTCATTGATCCTCCGTGGCAGGTACGGACAAGGGGAGCATTGTGAATGGTTCACATCAAAGCCTGGATTAGCTTCTCTGATTGAACAATTGACGCCCACTTTCACCCCATAGAGAGCAGAGATTTAGAATTGAATATGGCCATTATTTATCGCAGGTCTTCGGTGCTTTTGTCCAGACATTATCTCATTTGCTCCTCACCACCATCCTTGGAGGTGGTTATGTTGTTCGCTCTTTTTCAGGTGAGGAGAGAAAAAAACTCTCACATAAATGAGGTACCTGATGCAAGGTCACTGGTTTGTAAACAGAGGACTTGGGATGCAGACCTTGGACTTCTGAGTCTCAGCCAATGTCTTCTGGGAAATATAAATACAAGGATGTCTTGTCTAAATATTTGTGGGGATGGGTGGGGTAGTTAAGGACTATGTCACCAGAGTCCCTCTGTCACCTGATTTGTTGAAACTGGAATAATCACACTATTAATAGGTGTCTTTGAAGTATAGCTTTCAGAAACCCTTCTATTGACTTTGTCAAAATAATGTTGTACACAGCAGATCATTTAACTCCTCTCACACATAGTGAAATTGGAGAATGCTGATGTCTCTGTTTTATGAAGCTGCACCCATTAGAATAACTATGTCAAAATAATTATTAATTAATTAATTAATTAAAAACACATAAAATAAGTATTGATGAAGATGGGGAGGAACTGGAGCTCTTGTGCATTTCTAGTGGGAATGTTAACTGGTGCAACCCTCTGGAAGACAGTTTGGTGGTTCTTCAAAAACTCAGGCACAGAATTGACATCCAGAGATTTCATTTCTGGGCATATATTTTCAAGAATTAAAGGCAGGGACTCAACAGACATTTGTATAATGCTTGTATTAGTTAGGTTTTTGTCACTGTGACCAAAATATCTGATGTTATGGTTTGAATGTGAGGTGTCCCCAAAAACTCACATTTGACAATTCAGGAAGGCTGAGGTTAAATGATTGGGTTATAAAAACCTTAACCCAATCAGTGAATTATTCCCCTGATATAGATTAATTGGCAACTGTAGGCTGGTAGGGTGTGGATGGAGGAGGCGGGTCATTGTAGGTATGGCTTTTGGGTATATATTCTTGTATCCAGCGTGGAGTTTCTCTCTTCTCTGCTTCCTCGTTTGATGTTTTGAGCTGCTTGCTCCCTGGAACCAGGCCTGCTGCCTTGATGTTCAGCCTCACCTTGAGCCCAGAGGAATGGAGCCAGCCTGCCATAGCCTAAGACCTCCAAAACTGAGTGCTTTCAAAATAAACTTTTCATTTCCTAAAATTGTTCTTGTTAAGTCCTTGGGTCATAGCAATGAAACAGCTGACTAAAATACCTGACAAGAACTTAGAGGAGGAAAAGTTTATTTTGTCTCATGATTTTAGAGTTTCAGTCCATAGTCCTCTGAATGCATTGCTCTTGGCCCAAAGTGACAGAACATTATAGCAGAAGGGCATGGAGGAAGAAAGTTGCCCAGCTCACAGTAGTCAAAAGAAGAAAGAGCAAGGAAGGAACTGCAGGAAAATGAACCCTTCCAGCCATGCCCCACCAGCTTACAGTTACCACCTGGTCAGTTCATTCATCTGATCAGAAAGGACTAATTAGGTTACAGTTCTCAAAATCTAATCATTTTGCCTCTGGATATTCCTGCACTAACAGGAACTTTTGGGGAATAGCTCGTATCCAAACCATAATGCTGATGTTCACAGCAGTTTTATCATAATGGCCAAAGTTGGAAGTGATCCAATGCCCATTGACAGATGAATGGATGAACAAAATGTGGTTGGTGCAGACAATGGAATATTAGTCCACTTAGAAAGAAATGCAGTTCTGGAATATGCTATATCATGGGTGAACCACAAGACATTGCATTAAGTGAACTGAACCAATCACAACAGGGAAAACTTTGTATTTTCACTTACATGAGGTTATTTCAATAGTCAAAGAAATTAAAACAGAAAGTAGAGCTAGGGATGAGAGGGAGGAGGAAATGTGGAGTTTATGTTTAATGGGTGCAGGATTTCAGTTTTGGACAACGAAAAATTTCTTGAGAGAGAAAATGCTGCTGCTTGTGAATCACAGTTTTTAAAAACAGTATTTATGAAGCACATTTATTTTATTGAGAGTGAGGGACTCTGATGGAAGGTAAGAGTAAGTATTTCAAGGGGACTATCATTTATCTACCTAGAGAAGTAGTTGTTTAAACAGTCAATGATCGTATAGAATCCTAACAGCTCTAATTAGAGGTATTCTAAATCAAAGAATCCTAAATATTGACAACTTTATGTTAAACATTGAAAAATATTTAAAAGTTCCATAACCACTTGTAAAGAATCCTTCAAAATAAGTACCCATTTCTCAATCTAAATGCACCAAGGAGCAGTGTTCATTCATTATTCATATATTAATATCATTTTTCATTCCCTGACACAAATGCATCAGAAAAAAACTGAGCAGGAGGCACTGTTTAAGGCTTAGGGACAAATGGATGATAAGATGGGCTCTAGCTCTAACATGACCAAATATCTAGGGACACACAGAGCAAACACACCAGAAACACATATGATGAAGTGTAAGTCTGGGGAAGTGAGCACACGGGAGTAGGGAGATGCAAAGCTGGAGTGGGCCACAGGTTGGGGCAAAGGGTAGTAATGATGGATCTGCATCTTGCATGTGTGGTTTGCCAGATGTGCACTGGAAAGGAGTGTTGGGCAGTAGGAAGGAAGAAGTAAGGCCTAAAGGGAAAAACCAAGGTTTGCTCTATATGCCTAGTGATGAGACTGAACAGGAATGCAGAAGCCAAATCATGAAGGACTTTGGAATACCCAGGTTTGCAGTGGAGAGTTTTAGGTAAAAATATTTTGGGTGAGAATGAAGGTCTTCATTGACAGTTCCATGCCTGAGAGGTGAAGTTGGCAGCTTCAGAGGTTCCCTATTGGAGTCATGAATGTTGGGAGAAGCCATGACAGGTAGGATTTACACAACAATCAAGGAAAGAGGTAATATGCTTGTGATCCAAGATAGTAGCAGAGGAAATGGAGAAGAAGCTACTAAGACAGAAAAAGGTAATGAGGTGTCATTAACAGAAAGTGGTCATGAAATAAATTGGACAGGAGTAAGAAAATGAGGTGATTTGTCAAGATGCCACTTATCACAACGCATATGGACTTGTACAAGGAGGCCAGGGTCAGGTGCCCACTGCAAAGTTTTGTGAAGGGATGGACACATCCCATGGTTATTTTCAGGGGAAAGAAAAGGAAAAAACAGGGCTGGAGTGGTGGAGGCTCAGCAGTTTTTGGCGCTTGCCTGGCATATGTGAGAATGAGTGTTTGAAGCTCAGCACCCCGTACACAATGAAGTGTCAGAGCAAAACTAAATAAAATTGATTCTCTTCTCTCTCTTACAAAAAATACAAAAGAAGAAAAAGGTAAAAACATGACTTAGAGCACTGTAGAGTGCTCAGAAAGGAATCCTGGATTGAGTTCCAACTTGAGTGGGAAAAAAGGACAGCTAAAAAGAGCAGCTGCATCAAATAGGGGAGGTGGCAAAGCTGCACCTAGGCCGGACGCTTGACTTCTGCAAGCCTCTCGGGCTCTTTCTGGCCAGTTGGAAACATCTACTTTCAAGCACCCTAGTCCAGGGGGAGTAGCTGGGAGTCCCTGTTGCTGAGTACCCCACATCCTTTCCCCCACCCCCAGCCTCCTCATGGACCACTCTCCAGCTCAGACAGCCACACCCCAAAGACTCCTCAGACCTTCGGGACTCTGTGGCAGCCCGCTGAGGTCCTGCACCTGGGCCTTGCCCTGTTCTTATCCCTTGTCCCCTCCCACTTTGGGCTCCAAGCCACTAGCACAGTGAGGGTCTGAAGGAGTCGGGTTAGTGCTTCCTCAAGGTCTTTCTGCATTCTTAAATAGCCCCTCCTACTCTCTCCAGCCATTCAATCTGCACAGCACAAGCACCATGCAGAATTCACTTCGTGGCTGGCTTTATACTTGCTTTTTTTCAGTTTTAGACCCGTGGCTCCAAAAGAGTGAGTTGTCCTTTTCATTTAGTTCTTTGAATTCAGCGTAAAATGAATGCCTAAAACTATTTGTATTGGAAAGAACTGACATTCTTAATTTGGAACTCATTTTGATTTTTTTCGAAGTTATCAAATTAACTTCATCCAATCATACACTTATGAACAGAGGACACTTATCCAAGTCCAGATTGTGTGTGTGGATCCAAAGGAAAATATAGAAATAGCATCTGTCATAGAGCTCCATTTACCTAATGGCCTGTGGGCTGAATTTTGTCGCCTGAACAACACCATTTTTGGCTTTAGGACTTTAAACAGATAGCTGAGTTAAAATGATGTCATTGATCCAATATGACTTGCATCTTATGAAGAGGAGGAAATTTTGGCACACACACATGTACAGAGAGAAGAACAGGGGAAAAGAGGCCATCTAGAAGGTGGAGAGAGGTCTTGGAAGGAGCCAGCCATCTTGGTCTTCCAGTCTCCAGAAGTGAAAGAAAATACATTTCACTAGTTGCAGCCACTCAGTCTGTAGTACTTGCTATGACAGTTCTGGCAGACTCCTGAAGAGGTATTCAATGTCTGCAGAGTTCCCCTGGGATGGATCTGACCCACTTCCAACCCAGAGTTCTCACTTTGGGATCCTGTCTTTAATATACGGTAGGAGGTGGGTTGGGTCCCAAGAACACATCTTGTCTGTGACCAGGGACCAAGCTCTTTATGATTTCCACTGGCAATTCATTCATCAGAGAAAACTCTTTGTGTTCTGCTTTTCCTTGGACCTTCTCCCGCATGTTAGCTACATCAGGAAATGGGAGTGTGGTATTTAATTTTCTTGGGCTTGTTCGCTCATAAAGCAACACAGAAAAAAATGGGACATAATTCATTTTTGCCTTTGAATTAATACTTCATGCTACCTAGGGCAACAAATTTAATAAACCAAAACTTTGTTCCATCTGAGGTTTATTGACTATTAAAAGGGTGTATTTTAAGTGATGAGGCAATTTTTTGTTATTAAGGAGTTGAGTTATTGTACAATCATAAATGCATAGAAATTAATAATATGATATACATTTGATCCTGAGTCACCCCCACATCACCCATATCCCAGTCTCTTGATTCTTCTATATTTCCCCACAACAGTTATAAATATCCATATATATGTATTTCTTATATGCATATATATATGTATACATGTGTGTGTATAATATTGTAAATTTTCCAGAATTTAATAAATTCCCTAAGCAATTATTAATTATTAGTCCCTTTATTAAATCTTTTAGTTAAGTTTTCCTTTTAGTAATCATATCATTGATAATTTCTCCTAAATTTTCATCCTGCTTCCTCTCCATGGGCTCCTTCGTAGGTGAGCTGTGGGTTTGAGGTGAATCTTTCCTAGTTTGATTCATCATTTCCACTGAATGGAGGTTTGTTGGGGTCTGTGTGGCTGCTCGGCATGTTGGCTCAGCTCTGGGGGGTGGTATAGGGAATGATTGTCCTGGATACACCTGGAGGCTGGAGAAGCTGGTGGATGAGTTGGCTCAGTTCTCGGCAGAGTCCTCAGAGGTGGGTGTCCTGGGAGCACTTGCTGGCCTGGAACTGGAGGCCTAGTGTCTTGAGCAACTACCAGGTGGGTCAACTTGGCTCTGGGCAGTGTCCTCGGTGGGGAGGGGTTTTCTCATGGAGCAATTTAAATAAAATATGTCCATGTGGTGACTTTTGAACTGTCAAATAGATATACCCAGACCAGACTTTTTTTTAACAGAAGAAGAAAAAAAGAAAAGAAAAAGAAAATCTCACAGAAGTGGTTGAAACTGCTTTTTTCAACTTGAATTCTAAGTCTTGGACCCTCAAAATTCATTATTATCTCCATCACTCTGCAGCATAACTACTCCCATGGGGATGATGAAAGAAGAGTTCAGGGTCTAAAGTCATACAAAAGGACAATGACAGAGTCAAGATTTGATCTTAAGTTTCTCCAAACCCCAACTCAAGTTCATGCTGAAATGGAGATCCCCTCTTGATAGAAAAGCACCCATGATTGATAGACTTGCATGTTCCGTCAACTACAGACTCTGGTCATCTGGTGGTGGAAAAACCCTGTGAAGATTGCATTATAGCTGGTGATGGACTGGGGATCAATTTTTTACCGTACCTCCAGTGATGTGTTCAAGTGTATAGGAAGGGAACATAACTTTCAGAGCAAGGCCAGAAAGCAGGAACGGATGTTTTTGCTTGTTGCATGAGAGAGGGACTCACACATCGGATGAGGATTTAATTGAATGACTACACTCCTTTGCCTCCATGTTCTTTGCATGTCTGACCAGCATGCTATTGGTCAGTTCTTATTCCTGAAAAATGTCTCAGACTTCATGTCAGTTGAAGCTTTTTACTTTACAGAGGAAACCAGGGTCAGGAGAAGACATGGGCTGTGTTAGTGGCTGGGGGCAAGATGAGAAGTAAAGTTGTGTGGTCTTCTGCCTCCAACACTCCCATTGGCTTATCTAACATGGTGGGGGGTAGTGGGAGGATGTCTTCATGGACTCTGTAGGCGATGCAGCTGGGGTGATGTGAACGTGGGCATTGGATGGGACAGGTGAAATGGATTTCTTTGTGATCTAAAACTTTATTGACCTAGAAGGAGTGGAATCATTGACCTGGGTCCTTTTTCATCTTGGGCAGAAAATAACCAAGAACTTGAGAAGACAAACAGTTATGTCCTAACTGTGGTCACTTAGTTTCCTGCCATGTTCTTGTTCTGATTCGTAAACTCAGCTCTTGAGCTTTTATGGTACCAGGGTGCTCACTAAGGGGCAGTGGGTGGAATATTGCAGCCAGTGCCAGGATGTGAAGAAGAGGGATACTGGAATTTTTAAGGAGCTCACATGTTCTGTGTTGGCATGAGGAGCTCATCCCTTATAGGTGTGCACACTGAAACATAGGAGAAGCGCGTGAACCAGGGGCCAAAAAGTATGACTATAAATTGCCAATGTAACGTACGCTGCAGTGAGAGTTGCCTGGTGTGATAAATGCTCACAACAGAATTGATTAGTCAGGGGGGCAAGGATTCCTCAGGAACTGACAATTAATTGAGGAAACCTTAATAAAACCTTATAAAATCATTTTTTAACTCTGAAGAAACCCCACTTTAAAAATGAGGAAGTTGAGAGTCAGTGATTTTAGGTGATTTTCTGAGGCCCCTGTAGGCAACAGAGCTTTAAGGCAAAGCCAGGAGTAATTCTACCCTTGGAATAAGTGTATTCCAAGGTTGACACCCTAGGATCCCATCTGCCCAGGTTTCTCATCCCTGCTTTGTTATCCCGGGATGTGATTTTTATTATGTGAAGTGTTATTTGATATCGCAGAAAGAATATGAATTGTAGAATCTGATGAACTTGGACTCAAATTCTAACTCTTTTATCTACTGAGTGTCCTTGGTCAACTCATTTCAAATATCTGGGCTTCCCTTTCTTTGATAATAAAGAGAAAATAATTCTATAGATACCATGGTTGTTGTTTCCAAGATCAAACATTAAAAATATAAAGTGTTCCATAAAGTAATAATAATAGAACATCAAAAGCAACAAATTAAAAGCTTCAATTTTTTCAATACCTATCATGTGATAGACATAAGAATTATCACATATATTTTTACAATAATTCTAATATATATATGTATATATATATACATATATATATATATATGTATATATATATACAGTTATTTTCCTTATAGAAAACTTTGGCTCTGAGTCACAAAGTAATTGTTCATAGTTTCCAGAGTCAGGAAGTAGCAGAACTAGGGTACAGGTCCAGGGAGCCTGGCCCCGGAGTCCTCCCTCTCCACCAGCGCTGTGTCACCACCCTAAGTACTGCCTTAACTAGAACAGGATGTGAGGGAGGTGGACTGGGCGCTCCTTCCAGCTCTCCTTTCGGATGTTTCCTTGGAATGGTTCTCAGGCCTCTCTCTCTCTCTCACACACACACACACACACACACACAAACGTGTACACACATTCCGATGCCTGACTTTCCCTGCTGGGCTCCTGGGCAGCCCATGCTGACTGTGCAGTTTCAAGGTGATTTTGGAGGCTGCTCCTGTTTCCTTGCCATCTGCTTTGTTTTCTCCAGCTGCAGAACTGTAGATCGAGCTGAGTTTATTTTTGGTACTATGTACTTTCTGAGCTGAAACCAACGTAGGCTGCTGGCCAGATCCTCTGAAATATCACCGCAGCAGCCCTGAGCCAACTCCTTTTTCGTTTTTGTTAGTATCTCGGTTAAAACAACGAACCAGCGGAAGGAGAAGGAAAGAGGCATGAGCAAAGGCATTAGCATGGTGGGGAGGGAGGAGAGCATCATGACCCTGCTGGATATGCTGCTGTCTGCCTGAGAGCCTCACACAAGGCACTCCTGAAAGTGTTCCTTATTTGGTGACTACTCATCTTTGCCTCACAGCCACTCTGCTGCCTCTGTTCATGTGTAGACATTTGCTGATTCCTTTGTCTGCAAAAGAACTGTGGAATCTCCCATCTACCTGGAGATGATGCATCATGACCACGCCTCCTCTGTCTTTGCAGCTTGCCTTAATTGTCTCCTCCCCAGATCAGTGAAACTTTAAGACTCAGATTTTAATTCAGAGATGCCCCAGGTCCCAGCGCAGCTCTGCGGATGACTGTCTGAGGCTGCCAAAGCATTCTGAGGTCTTGTGCCCTTCTCACTGCATGGAGTGCTGTGATGCAGCCCGCCTCCTAACTTAGCTGTGGATGCTCACACAAGACGATGGCATGAGAAAGCGATACAGGATCAACAGTGCCAGTACTAATGGCTCCCAGGAAAAAGCTGCTAAAAGAATGGAAATCAAACGGATGGAGATGGAAAGAATTATGCTCAGTGAAGTATCCCAATCTCAGAGACTCAAGGGCCGAATGGTTTCTCTCATCTGTGGAAGCTGGAATACATGGGGAAGCAGTAGGTTAAACGGCTAACCTAACAATAACTTCAAATTGTATGATTCTCAACGCAACAGGGGGATCCTTGCCTAGGATGCCTGGAGGCATAGGGTGGGGACAGGGTGGGGGAGGGATTAGGAAGGATAGCTAGGAGACTGGAGGGTGGGAATATGGGGGAATCATCTCAAAAGGAGATCTCTGACCTCCACGGGATATCCTTTTAACTCAGAGGGTCTTCTGGGGGAAACAGCAACATGGGGAACCCAAGCAGGGCATCCATGACATGGCCTTAGCCTTGGATAACTATGCATATATACATTTGTTCCTGATTGACAATGTTTCCCCCTCAATTGTAACTCCATATTCATCTAATAAAAAAATTAAAAAAAAATAATGTGAAACAGAAAGTTTCAAGAAGCCTGCACATAACAAACCTTAACAATGTTATTAGTGCAGCACCCAGGCAGGAGCCACTAACTGTCACCTCTGTGTCTAGAAATCAGCATGGCACATGGTGTGTAGAAGACCCTCAGTGACTTTGATATAGGAAGTATACACACACTTCCCACTGCACAGCTATTTTCATGTATTTTTTGATTACTGTAACTACTTAAAATGACAGGTTTTATTGTCACCTCTTTACACAGAAAACAAAAACAAAACCGTGAACCATGAAACAAAACTATTTCTTTTAATTCAAAGTTGATGAAAACTGGAATGGAACTTGGACCCAATCCCCTAACCCTGCACTGTTTTCTGCTTTTCCACAGTTAGGAGCAACGATGCTGATGCACCTCCCCGCGGTCCTCATTTTATGAGTGACATCCAGGAAGAAGGGACCTGCCAAACTCACATGGCTGCTTTGCAAGTGATGCATTTTGTGTATGCTCCGATGACTCTGGAATGAGAGGCAAGTTTATATTGATAAATAAATCAAACAGCTGTTACTAACCCAAGTAAATGGGTCATGTTCAAAAATGCTGGGTATTTATGGTCAACAAGGGAAAATTGCATCCATTCATTCCCCTTTGACAAATTGGCTACCTCATGTAGAATAATTGCTGCTTTTACTAACATACTTGAGTCCTACCCTGTGCCTTCCTGAGTCATAGCTTAGTTAATGCCCGATTTCAGCTGGCAGCTTGCTATTTATGGAAGAAAATAAAAGACTGAAATGTCTTGAACCTGAATCAGTCTTTTTTTTTTCTTAGCTCTTTGAGGGCATATCCGTGGAGATTTTAAAACCTCTATCCCAGTTGCAAGTAACAGAAACCTGACTCATTGAAGAAACCAGAGAGCTTGGTTGTGTGTTCACCCTCTGTGCTTCAGAGGGCTTGCCTGCTTCTGCAGCGGACCTCTGGGTCTTGCAAAACATCGCTTGTCCGTGGGTCAGAGAAGTAAGCATTGCTTTCTGCCAGGAGAAGGTGGGGTCGTCTTTAACTGCCTTCAAGTTGGGGACACAGGGGCACTCTCCCAGAGGAGCCCTAGGTCACACACTTGGTGTAGCAGAATTCAAAGAAGCAGTGACTTCATGACAAGAAGTGGAGTCTATTGAGCTGGACATTGGGAGACATGGCCGTTAGGGCTCATTGTGACACTGGTGGCTGTGTTCTTCCTTTTTTCTCAGTTGCCCACAAAACCTCCACTACCACTCACAGGGCCCAAGTTTTGTTCAAGGCTGTCCTGAACCCAGCCCAGACATTGGAACACAGTTGGAGCATCCATGCTACCTGAGATGACCCTGTTTCTCTGCACAAGACAACAGTGTCACTAGCTCACCTCGTGGCTAATGGAGTCCTTGAGAAGATGTTCTCATCATAATGAGAGGAAGAAAGCAAGCTAGCAAACTAGCTAGCTGTTGGACACTTCTCGTGAATAAATATTGCTTCCTGAAACTAATTTGGACTGCACGCTTCCATTTGTTATTGCGGAGGAAGTTAACGTGAGGATGTAATGTCTGGAGCTGAGGCAATCATCTTGAAACCTTGAGGTAATCAGTGTGAGAACGAGAAAGCTTGTGTGCTGTGGATCAAAGAAAGGAAAGATATCAAGATCCTGTGTGTTAATGCAGCATTGATTCTGTAGGAACCTCAGGATTGCTTATCTCCCACTGCTCATTAAATAAATAACTATCCTTGCGATGCATGCCACCAGTGTTTGAATGTTCTGGAAGAATTCTGGTCACATTAACCAAATTACTCATCATCTCTCCCTTCTCTTTCACCTTCCCTCCTCCTTGCCAGGCTGAGTAATCAATCTTTTCTTTTAACCTCTAGGTACCTGGTATCCTTTTCCAGTGTTAGAGCTGCTGGCATTAAACTGGGTTGTGACAGCAATTGTATGAGACTTTCTCTGGACTCAAAGCACAAGCACCAGGTTTCATTAACTTACAGCAGGTTAATTAAAAATGTTGTTGCCCCTTGCTCGGAGTGGATTTCCCTACCTCATGGAGGTAAGGCATAGCTGTAGGATGTGGGGTAATTCTACATGATAGAAAAAATAATAATCTTTCAAAGATTTCAGATCCTAATCCCCAGGACCTCTGAATATGTTGCTATGTATGGAAAAAGACATTTTATGAATTTGATTACATGAAGGCTCTTGAGGTGGGAAGATTATTTTGCAGTATTAATGTAAACCAATGTATCACGATGATCCTCGTTAGAGGGATTGGAAGGCAAAAGTGAGAGAATGAATTGTACCAGTGGCAGCAGAGGATTTGAAGTTGCTGTGCTGCTGGCTTCACCAAGGCAGGCAGGGCTGTTCGCCAGGCACTGCTGGTGCCCCAGAAGCTGGGAAAGATCCCTGCTAGGACCTCCAGGAGCAGCAGGCCCTGCCAAAACTTTGATGTTAGCTTGGGAAGACAGAAAGTTCTGGACTCCCCATGTTCAGAGCAGCAAGATGGCGAATTGGTGTTGTTTCAGGCGATGGAGTTGGTGGAAATTTGTAAATTAAAGAAGCAATAGGAAACAGGCACATTCCTGGAAGGAAAGTCCTCTACCCCTCAGTGGCCATGTGACTTGACTTCACTAATGAAGAGTGGCTGGAAGTGGCTTCAACCCGGCTTTTTCTATGCTCTCACTTTTTCCTCTTTCATCAAACTGGCCATGTTCCAGACACGGTCTGCCCAATTGTCCTGGGTGCCACAATGGAAAAAGGACACGAAGAAAGCCTTGTCGGCTCACGACAGACAGGTCACCCTGTGTGATGGAGCCCATCCTGACTGATGCACTGGCTTCCTCTGTCCCTTACACAGCTGCTGAAGCCTAGGGCTGTTCAGTCCATCACTGATCACCTGCCCCCACCAGGCGAGGATCTAGGGCTGGGTCAGTAGAATGCCCAGGTGCAGCATTCGGGAGCAGAAACCTGAATTTACCACACTGCAAACAGCCTAAATTTCTTCATTGATAAAATTCACTTAAGTTTACATGCTTTGGGGAATAAAATAAGTTAATATACAAAAGGTTTTGGTATATTATCAGACTGTAGTAAATTCTCAATTAATGCCAAGAATTAAATAGTAATTATGTAATTTGGTGAATTAAATAATGATATAATGAAGCAATATATTTTATTTATTTAATTCTTTAACAATGATGATGATGATGATGGTGATGGTGATGATGATGATGATGGTGATGGTGATGATGGTGATGGTGATGGTGATGATGGTGAT
>PVKS010043654.1:0-14760 GCA_004027875.1 Aplodontia rufa | reverse complement strand
TGCACCACTTATATAGGGCAGGTAACCCAATCAGCAGGTTGTTGCTATGAGGAATAAAGCTCTGCTGCCGGCTCCTATTGGTTGTCTCTAAGTGGTCAGATATTGCAAGCATATGAACCAGGAGCAGCACGAGGTCAGCTGACTTGGCTTGGCCAGCTGCCAGCCGCCATCTTAAAGCTGCCTGCATGGCGTGGGCCCCAGGTGCCGCCCGCCACAGATGGTCTTAGGGCATAAGGGATTGAGAAGTTAAATTTATTACGTTATATTTGTTACAGTGATCCAGGAAAGAGATGATGGTCTCTGGAGTTATATAAAACCAGGAGATTTCCCACTACCCTCACTATACTCCACTCTCAGAGACAGAGACAGGACTAGGAAGGAATAGGAGGATCTGAACTAAAATGTGTTTATAATTTCCTTTTGAATGTCTGGAACAATAGAATAAAGTTTACAGTTAAGTCATTATTTGTACTCAGCTATCTCCCCACTCCCCTTTCTTTTTCTTTTCTGGTTCTAGGGCTTGAATCCTAGGGTACTGAGCTATATCCCCAACCCTTTTTATTTCTTATTTGGAGACAGGGTCTGGCTAAATTGCTGAGGCTGGCCTCCAACTTGCAAATAAATCCCCCTGCCTCCACCTCCCAAGCTGCTGGGATTACAGGCATGCACTATGGGCCTGACTCAGTGACCTTTTTTTTTTAAAGGAAACTTTCAATTTTGAAATATTTTAGATTTACAGAAAAGTTGCAAAGATAATACAGTTCTCTGTACATATCCTTCACCCATCTTTTCTTAATGTTAACAAGCCTTCTACAACCATGGTATATTTGTCAAAAGTATGAAATCAACTTCAACACAATACTGAGATGGATACTCCATTTGGATCTTATCAGTTTTCTGCTAATATCTGTTCTTTCAGGTTTTGAGAGGAATTAGGACTTTGGAAGATACTAGGCTGCATTGAGGGTTGTTAGGCATAATTACAGAGAAATAGGTCACCTTCTATCCCCTGAGGGCAGAGCTGCCTCTCTTTGTTAGAGGGTAAGCAGTTTTGAAATGCAGTATAGTTTTGTGTATCTGTTTAAAAATGAACCAAATTTTTTGTTTGTTTGTTTTTATTTTTGTTTTGGTCCTGGGGATTGAACCCAGGGTGCTCTATTTTCAAGACAGGATTTCACTAAATTAGGTAGGCTGGCCTCAACCTGAAGATCCTCCTGCATCAGCCTTCCAAATTGCTGGGATTGCAGTCATGCATCACCAGGCCTGGCCAACACATTTTTAAATTTGGCCCAGGAAAAAATAGTTCTTTATTAAAATATCTACTGATTATTGAACTTTTACTTTTTACATTGATTGTTTCAGTGGAAGTTGAATTATTTTGGTAAACTTAGTGGAATAGCCATTCATAAGTCTGGCAAGAAAAAAATGCAGAATAGAACAGGGACTAGGGGACTCAGTGTGTAGGATAACCTGTATGCCATTTTCTGACAGACTTATGTAGTTGTTGATTCCTAGTAGTCTTGGTCAGAGTTTTACTTTTTAAGCTTTGCTGTTTTTAGGGAAAAGATTATAAGTCACATTTAGTTTGTTCATTCAATTTTAAGTCTGTGGGAAGGTTTTAAAAGTCTGTTTTAGAAATAAGACTTTCAGGGGCTGGAGCCATGGTTCAGTGGTTCCAGCGCTTGCCTGGCATGTGCAAGGGTGGGTTTGAACCCCAGCACCAAGTACGCAACAAAGTCTTGGAGCAACGAAAACCACATGAAAAACTAAATAAAATTGATTCTCTCTTTTTCTACTTCTCTCACTCTTTCTCTCTCTTTAAAAAAAGAAAGAAAAGAAAAAAGACTTTTAGGGGCTGGAGCAGTGAGCAAGGATGCAGGTTCGAACCCCAGCACCACATACACAACCAAGTATTAGAGCAACAAAAGCCCCATGAAAAACTAAATAAAATTGATTCTCTTGTTCTCTCACTGTCCCTCTGTCTCTTTAAAAAAAAAAAAAAAAAGACTTTCAGATCAGTGAGATAGCTATTAGAATTTTGGTCCATGTGTGCTCTGATAATGTTGAACTGGAAGATTAAAAGTGAATTCCCCTCCCTCCACTCCTGTACTTATTTTTCTAGTCTTTATAAGATAGTTTACAAAATAAGAAAAAAGATTTCTAAGGATTTGTTCGGTCAGGAAATTAGTATGGATACATTGAACATTTATCTCAGTGGTTAATTTTATTCCAATTCAGATACAGAGGGACAGACATTTATACTTTGTTCGCCTGCATAAAACAGAGATTGACTCAAAGTCCTTTCCTGCTTAGACAGATGGTTTGGTGAATGACCAAATGCAAATGCAGACTTATCATCACAGCAGAGACATTCCTAGAACAGATGGAGTCATGTTTCTAATAGATTCAGATCATTCCAGTATTTTCAGACTTAAATTAGAATGTTTTGAAGATAAACTATTTTAGGAATCTTAAAACGTAAGGTAGTAATGTACATAGTTCTGATTTTTTTCCTTCCTGTAAGCTAGAAAGTCATGTTACATAGAATGAATAGAAAACTGTATATTAAGCAAGGAGAGAGAGGAAAGAAACTAATTTTAAGTACAATACAGTGTAATAGGGAAATATGTAAGAAACCAGAAAACTCATTTACAGTGTTAATTTTCTGTACCTGGAAGAATTGTTCTCAAACTGGACAGAGTATGGAAAGTATTATTAAGGTAGAACTGAAGATAGGAAGTGTGAGGAGGTAATTATAGAACAGCCAGAAACTTTAAGTGAATTTAAGCTTTTAGATTTATATAAATTGTATCTCATTATACTGAAAATTTAGCAAATGTGATTGTCATCCACTATCAGTAAATGTCTTTTGACAATTAGAAGAGGGGTCAGAGATTATAGAGTTCAGCATCAACCAATTTTCAAAGGAAGGTAAAAGGTGATTTCTAGAAAATTACTGGCTATCAAATTTGATGTCAGTCATCACTACCCAGCAAACATCTAGGATAAGTTTTTAACCAGATAATTAGCATTTTTAAGAAAGAAGTGATTAGCATGACTTTGATGAAAAATTCAATCCAATCTCAATTCTCTCTTTTTTCTTAAAAAATAATTTTATTTTTCTATCTTCATTAAGTTCATGGAGCAATGTTAAACCACTTATGTAGGTACACTATAAGATAAATTGTATAACAGAAGGAGTAGAACGCAACGTATTTATCATGCTGTATTTCGAGGTCTTTACTAAGTAATTTACATGTATTTCATTCAACCTTAAGCAGATCCCAAAACAGTCATTCAGGCTGCTTTTTTTGTTAAGATGTGATTTCCCACTTCTCATTCTATAAGAGCTTAGGGCACATTTTACATGGGAAATTCACTTGTAGCAGTTGTGAAAATATTTTTGAGCAGTGGTTCTCAAACATTTTGGTCTTAGAACCTCCTGTATTTTACACTTTTAAAAATTAAGTATCCCCTGGGGCTGGAGCCATGGCTCAGCTGTTGTGGTGCCTGCCTGGCATGCACAAGGATTCGATTTCAAAATCCCAGCACCATGTACACAACTAAGTGTCAAATCAGCGAAAGTCACATGAAAAACTAAATAAAATTGATTCCCTTTCTCTCACTGTCCTTCTCTTTACCACAAAAAAAAAGTGTCCCAAAGAGCTTTTGTTTATGTCAGTTATGTCTGCTGATATTTACCATATTAGAAATTAAGATAAAAAAATTTTAAAACTCAAGAATCCATAAGCATATACATACTGCAGTCAGGTGACATCATCACGCTTCAGCTCCAGTGGAACTCCCACTGCACTCCCAATAGAGAGTACAAAGGGCATGCAGTTCCTTAGTGTCATTATGAAGCAGTTTTTACCTTGTTGTCCCCCTGAAAGGGCCTTGGAGCACCCCAGACCAAACCAAGAACCACTATTTTAAAGGATTCAGCCATGAAACCCTGCATTCCAGATGCCAAGTTGGAGCTGGAATATTAATCCACAGAATGCTGGCTAATTGGAATCTGTATAGTAAGAGCATCATAGAGTGTGTGTGTGTGTGTGTGTGTGTGTGTGTGTGTGTGTGTAGGGGGGTTCTAGTAGGATCCTTAGCAATGTTAACTCACTGCCCCAAAGGGACAGATCAAACCTGATATAAATATGTGTCACAATGTCTGTGCCAAAGCATTTTAAAGTGACACACCACCAGATGGCACAAGATGGGTGTCGGAAGCAAGGTGGTCTGAGTCAGAACTACCATCTTTTTTTTTTTTTAATAGGATGAGATTTAACAAATAAGCAAGTTCTATCCTTAGTTTGAGTGAACAAGATAGACAAATAGAAGCTAGAAAACAAAACTGATCTGTTCTTTGTATGGATAAGATTTTTAGTTAACAATCAGCAGTTCAGTTTAGTTGCTAAGAACCTGAAAATAGATAGCCCTTAGTCAAGTTAATATAAGTAGAGTGTTCAAATAACGTAGATAATTGGTAGTCTCTAAGGGTTTTAAACTTCTTAGTGTAGTGATCAGTCATAAGTGCCTTCTTCCTTTCAGATAAGACATGTATCTGCCAGCCCCAGACCTCCAGCCTGAGAGTTCAGCTTTTATGCCTCAGTTTCATTGTACACAGTCTACCTGTGAATTACAGATCTTTTTCTTTTTATGAATTACAGATCTTAAATGGCTCTCTCTCTCTCTCTCTCTCTATATATATATATATATATGTATATATATATATATATATATATATATATATATAAATAATTTAGGCTTTAATGTCTTAGCTTTACCTTTAGAAATGTGATTCCTTGCACTACTCCATACTGAAGTTAGCTGGCCTTCTACTTTGGTATCTTGTGTTCCCTTGCTGTACGCTGCATGATCCATCATCATATTGAATCAGGTCAGGTCACCTCCTAGGTTTGGCTCATCCATCCATCACCACCATATCTGATCCACTCCTGAGATCAGCAATTCTAGATTTCAGTACCTGTTCAGGCAAAATTCAGAATAGCACTTGTTTCTGAGTGCCAGAGGATGTCAGAAAAATAAGTATTATAATTATCAGAAATAAAAAACTGCCATTATCTGAAGTTAATATATGTATGATGAAAATCCATTAACAAACAAGAGACCATCCAGATGGAGGTAACTGTACTGAGCAGTCTACAAAGCAACCATTATTTCATAGTGTGACCCCAACCTATCTAGCTTCATTTCTGACCCTTGTCCCTTCAGCCAGCCTTTGTTTGACTCACAGTAAATTACCCAGTGACATCTTTCATGTTTCCGCTCCTTTGTGTAGGTTCCTTCCCTGTCTCTGGTGAATTCCTGTTTTAACTTCAAGACCCAATTCAATTGTTATTTCCTCCCAAAACCTTCCCTGGGTATTTCTATCTTTGGGTTCTCACAGCATTTTATATATGCCTAGATGATTCATTAATCAAATTACAATCTAATTGAAGTTCAGCAAACTTTTTTTTTTAAAGAGCCATATAGTAAATATTTTAGGCTCTGTGAGCCACATGATCTCTGTCACAATTACTCAACTCTGCTGTTTTGCTACAATAGCAGCCTAGACTTACATAAATGAACGTATGAGACTGTGTTCCAATAAAACTATTTGTGGGTGCTAACATGAATTTCCTAACAATGTCTTGTTGAGAAACATTCCTGGTTTTGTTTTTTTTCTCAACCATTTATAAACCATACATAGTTCCAAGATTGTACAGAATTAGGCAGCAGACCAAATTTAGTCTCCAGGCCATATTTTGATGATCCCTAATTTAATTAATTTGTTTATTCTTTTAGTCACTCATATATTAGTTTATTTATGGAACAAATACTCATTTGCTGGATATGTTAGGCACCGTGAAGATGTTGGTGAGAAAGACAGATACGTTGTTAAAGCAGGTGCTTTTTTTTCATTAGAGCTTGCTGAATTCAGAGGCTTTTTATTCAATCTCTGCATTTTGTACAGCATTTTTAAGTAAATGATGGTACAAAGGAATGAACAAAGGAGTGGACTGTGCAAATCAATCCTAATTACATGATTTTAACTTAGAATGTGAATCTGAGATACATACTGTAGGAAAACAAATGATCAATTTGAACAGATTATTTTGGGAAGATCATTGTTGAATATATGATGTGATGGTAACTATATCTTTCCTACTGATGAGTGCTATCAAAGTGATACACTTTGAGATGTATTGTCATTTTCTGAGATGAATCTAGATAAATGGATAGAATGTGGGGGAGGGGAGGTTTTTAACCAAAGGGAAATCTCATTATTTAGATATGCATAGTGACAGCTTTATATCCTCCCTTGGGTTGAATTATAGCAACATATTGCTGTTTTCTTTTTCTTTTTTTTTTTTTTAAAGAGAGAGGGACAGTGAGAGAGACAGAGAAAGAGAGAAACAACTTTATTTAGTTTTTTCGCATGGCCTTGGTTGCTCCAACACTCAGTTGTGTACGTGGTGCTGGGGTTTGAACCTGGGTCCTCGTGCTTGCCAGGCAAGCGCCGAAACCGCTGAGCCACCGCTCCAGCCCCTTGCTGTTTTCTTAATGAGATTAATTAGCTTTTTAAAAGATAGCACATTGCATTTTGTGGTTTTACAATGTTTATAACTTTAAGAGACTTAGTACCTCAGACTGTTTTAATTACGAAGATCTGACACATTCTTCTTTTCTCTTTACAGGCGAGATAAACTATGGATTTGCATGGAATTTTGTGGAGGTGGTTCTTTACAGGATATTTATCATGGTGAGACCAAAGTTATATTTTTATAGGGATGGAGTAGAATTTCTTAACATAGATGTTTACAATATTCAAACATTAACATTGTTTTAAGAAAAGAAAGTTATGCTTTATCATTATGTTAATTGGGTACACAATGATATTTAAGATAAATATGAATGAAAGGAGTATTTACTTTGTAAGTTGGAAAGATTTCTTCATAGGATCAATAGTCAGAATGACACAAGGTTCCCAACAACTACAGAAATTATAAGACTATAATACACCAGTAAGAAATATGGGAGGTTTGGGGGTCAGGGGCAAACCCTGGGAAAGTTTACCACTAAGGTCTTGCTGAAAAAAACCTTAGGAAAAGAGAAATTTAATCAGCAAGTTGGGGAAACAGTGGTAGAGAAATTGATCCAAATTAAGGCAAAGAAGGGGGAATAGCTTTTTAATTTATAGTATATAGAAATCACAAGCGTCTAGAAATACTGTTTGCTTTACAATGTAAATTAATGCCAAATCCCTTTTAATTATCACTGAATTCTTGAAATGTAAAATGCTGCTAAAAAAAGAGAAAAAATTTCAAACATATATTCAAGAACAATAATAAAAATATACTAAAAATATCAGGGTGGAATGGTGGCTCAGCAGTTTTGGTGCTTGCCTGGCATGAGCTAGGACACGGGTTCAAACCCCAGCACCACGTACACAGCCGAGTCTCAGAGCAACAAAAGTCACATGAAAAACTAAATAAAACTGATTCTCTCTTTCTCTCTCTCCCTCTCACTGTCCCTCTCTCTTAAAAAAAAAAATACACACACCCACATGTACTTTACTTACAGTAAAAATATCCTTAGAAAAGAAATAACTTTATAAAGTAGAAATGTTCTCATGATCTTCCACTTGGCTTTTCAGGCTGCCAGTATCTGACCTCATTCCTAAATACTCCCAGATCAACAGGAGTGCTCTCCTGTGCATCACACCTCCATGTTGCTGCACGGTAGTTTCATCCCCTAGAACATACTTCCTATTTCTCTACCCATAGGTCATCTGTTGTTTCAAGACCAACTTAAGGTTTACTTTTCTCATGAAATTTTCTAAAATGATTTCAGAAAATTCATAATTTCCTTCTTCCTATTTCATTTGTGGTTAGTAGCACAGTAAAATACTATTAAATAAAACACTATTTTGTCGGTCTCTATGTCAAGTAAAACCTACACCAAGGAGCCAGGTGTGGTGACGCATGCCTGTAATCCCAGCAGCTTGGGAGCCTGAGGCAGGAGGATCACAAGTTCAAAGCCAGCTTCAGCAACTTAATGAGAATGGGTCTCAAAGTAGAAAGGGCTTGGTGATGTGGGCTCTGTGCCCTGGTACCCAAAATTTGACAGTTTGTAACATTTATTATCTCACAGTTTCTGTGGGTCAGGATTCAAAAGGCTTAGTTGAGTGCGTTTACTCCTGGCCTGGCGTGAGGTTGACTAGGGCTGGAGGATTTATTTTCAGTGTGGCGCATTTACATGGCTGTGGGCAAAGGTTTCTGGTCCTTGATGGCAGTTGGCAGGAGATTCTTCACTAAGTAGATCGACAGTCTGAGTATGTTCATGATGTGGCATCCCCCAGACAAGTGATGGATCATAGAGAGAAAGGGGAGGAGACTATAAAACCTTTTATGTAGTCTCAGAAGTTGTGTGGTGTCACTTCTTCTGTTGCATTGTTCCTTGTATTCTGTTCTTTAGAACACACTCAAGAAGGGAATTGCATTCCAAGTCTTGCAAAGCGCTATATCAGGGAATTTGTAGAGGTGTATTCAACTACCATGGCAAGGGGCACATTTTGAATTTGCGTTTCCTTCCTCACAAGCTCGTTCTTCTCTCCTTCAGCCCTTCTCTGAAAAACTAACATTAGATGCTTTTCTTGTTCCAGCACACAGGTTGTTCTTGATTTTTCTACTAAACTTTTTTTCTGTTTAATAGTGTCCTTTAACAACTTTCCACATTCAATTATATCATTTACAACTAATTATTTTCTCACTTATTTTATGATTTTACATTTTGAGGTCGTTTGTAGTGAGCCTTTTCAATGGAAATTCCAAAGAACTTTTGAGGGTATGTCCTTCCAGAGTGTTTGCTGGTTTGTTTGTTTTCTGGGACTTCAGTGAGCTCATTCTTCCAATATATATTTGAACCCCAACCCTGAGTGAAGAAGCCTGTGGTGACAGATTCTCAGAGGAGACATTTTTCCTTCAATTCAGGTCCTGGCCACAATAGCTAGAATCCCTAGTCCTCAAGTCAAGGATGTGATTAAGTCTTTAATGAGGATGTAGTCTTTTGAGGGCCCTGGCGTTATGTGGGTGTTTGTTGTGGCTCTGTCTGTGCAAACCCAGGACTTGTCTTCTGTGCCCAGGTAGGAGATTAAACTAAACTCTTAGCTTATCAGCACAGGCTTCCCCCTCAAGGACAGCTAGACTAATTCCTCACAGTTTTACCTCATTTTTGTTATTCTTTTTGTTTTTGGCTTCTGGAAGATTCTCTTACTGTTTGTGATCTCAGCTGAGCCTCTTATTTTAAAGAGTTTTTCCCTAGGTCTTATTTTCAATTTATCATGTTTGTCATACTGTAGGAACAAATCTCAAGGAGACCTTTTACTGAATGAGAGTGGGCTGAGAAGCCACAGGAATTAATTATATGATTTATATTCAGACATTTAAACCTAGCTGTGTCCTCAAAAGAATCTGAGTGAAATAGATTCTCTCTCCCATAATTGTTAAAATACCTTAGCTATTCTAAACCTGTTAACAAAACTGTTAAGTCTGGGTAAATGTGAGTTAGCTATCTATCCAAGGATTCCAAAACTATGATATAATTCAATTTCTGGAGTAGTGTCTCCCACTCAATGTGTTTGTGTATTCTAAAGTGATCTAATAGCCAAAAAAAAAAAAAAAAAAAAAAAAAAGAGAGAGAGAGAAAGCAATTAAATATCTTCCACAGTGGCTACATGGTGTCTCAGTCCATTTGTATTACGATAACAGAATACCTGAGAGTGGGTCATTTATAAACAACTGAGATTTATTTCTCACAATCCTGGAAGCTGAGAAAAGATCAAGGTGCCAATAGGTTCTGTGTCTAGTAAAGGCCTGTTCTGATAGATGGCACTGTCTAGGTGACCTCATATGGCAGAAGAGCAAAAAAAAACCAAGGTTTAATTAACACTGCTTTTAATCCTTTTCATAAGCAAGGGGGAACCCTGTTAGCCTAGTCACCTCCTCAGAGGCCTGTTTCTTAACATCTTCATACCGAAGATTGTTTCAACATGAATTTTGGAGGGACACAAATATTATGATAAAGTTAAGCCATATGTATATATGTATATGTACATACACATGGAAAGGCATTCTTGATAAGTGAAAGGGCAGGTTTCAGAATTATATATATAATGTGATTGCATTTTTGCTGATGTGTGCAATGCACACATAATTTGATTTATAATTTTTTTGATTTTACAATGATGAGAAAGCTGTGCCCATTCAGTGGAAAATGTATGTTGGATTTTGGATTTTAACTTCTTACCAAGCTAGTGATGTACTACACTGTATACACTCACTTTCTTTGATGGGCAGTGGTGTGAGCCACATTTCCCAGTTAGCCATGTAATTGTAAGAGTAAATCACCTGTTCTGTTCAGTGTACTGTGAGACTAAGCTGTGGTATTTGTAGGTATTTGTATTGAATGCATTTTTTACTTAGGATGTTTTCAACTTAGAATGGGTTTACCAGAATATAATTGTTATAAGTCATGGATCATGTATATATAGACCAAACTATTGAGATTGCTAATTATTTAGTAACATTTTGATTAAGAAAAAGGCCTCTGCTCTATTGATTGGGACTTTTGTACTGTACATACATTAATTTTATAACTACAAATCTAATACTTTTAGGTAAAAATATTGATTTAAATTAGCCATAACACATGTATTTTAAAAACTGTAATAAAAATTAGCTAAACCTCTTGGCATTCTTTTAACATTTAGGAGATGATGTTGGATCAGCAAGGTATTACAATGGAAATATAATCCCTTTCAATGACCATTCATTCCATAAACATGGAGCCGTTCTTCAATGCAAGGCACTATTCTAACCACTGGAGATATAGCAGTGAGCAAATCAGACTAAAAGAAAAGAGTAACTCTGCATCCACAGAGCTCATATTAGCATTGTTTACATGTATTGTTTGCTGCTTAGAATTTGTAAGATTTTGTCACTTACTGAAAAACATCTTATCAATTAATCTTATTAATATTAATTTTCTTTTCTTACAGTAACTGGACCTCTCTCAGAACTACAAATTGCATATGTTAGTAGAGAAACGCTACAGGTAAATCAGATAATTACAAAGAAATACTCTTTAGTAAATTGAATGTTTATTGTATGTCATCTGTTAAAATTAAGGGTGAAATTTTGGCAAACTTTTTTTTTTTTTTTTTTTTAAGAGAGAGGGATAGTGAGAGAGAGAATCAATTTTATTTAGTTTTTTTTTTCATGTGGCTTTTGGTGCTCTCCAGCACTTCATTGTGTGTGTGGTGCTGGGGTTCCAACCCGTGTCCTCTCGCATGCCATGCAAACGCCATAACCATTGAACCACCACTCCAGCCCTTTGACAAACATTTTTTAAATTATGTGATAAAATCATATTATATTTCAAATAAATGCTGTACAGCCTAAATATGATGACATAACGTAAAATTCAAGCACTGTGAATTTGATGTTATATATTTTTATTTCCTCTTAGTACCAAAAAATATCTTGAAAATCAAGCACTGTTGTGGGAATCACAATTCATTCTGATACTAATTGGAAATATACAATTTTAAAAAGCTATTTCAGACTATTTCAGGTTTACTGAAAATTATCTTAGAAAAATTAGAGATTCCAAATGAGCTTTATTTACCTTTCTCATTTTCTTGCTTCAGTTGTCTTCTGAGGTATTTAATTTTAAATTAAATTACTACTACGAGTAAATAAAATACAAAGACCACTACTTAGTTAATCACTTAAAATACCAGTTTTGGGGATTGGGGATTTAGCTCAGTGGCAGAGCATTTGCCTAGCATGCGCAAGACCCGGAGTTCGGTCCTCAGTCCTGGGGGAAAAAAAAATACCAGATTTTGCTCTGTGATGAAATCTTGTTCATTTTTCTGTTTTTCAAAACTCCAGGGACTATATTATCTTCACAGTAAAGGAAAAATGCACCGAGATATAAAGGTACACATTCTGTTTTTCACCTAATAACCTGCTTTTCATTTTTAAATACTCTGGTCAAATTGTTGAGCGAAATTGTTTTAATTATTCTGTTATCTAAAATGTACCATAACTGTAATAAAAATGAGTGATACTATTAAGAGTTTAATTTTTGTAGTAGTTTTGTTGAGATACAATTTACATACCATAAAAGTCCCCCTTTTAAAGAGCATAATTCAGTGGACTGATGTTTTAATAGCTCGTTAACGTACATGTAGCTACTTATTTGTAAAATTCAGATCAGGTCCACACCTTTCATCAAATTTTAGTTTTTAGTAACTTTCAGTAATCCCAAGGAACTATCGTTAGTAATATATCGAAATTGATGGATTAAATCTTGGCGTTTTCTGATGGTCTTCCTTCCACTGGCAGAGATCTGCTCTAGACGTACTGAGGTTAGCTCACTGGTAAAGTAGGTGTGGTGACAGGACAGCTGAGGATATTTGTAAAGATACTGCCATCTTCCTAATCTATATATATATTTTTTTCATTTATTTTTCTTGTTCTTGTTCATTCTACCTCCTACTTCCCTTTCCCCCTTTTATGCTCCTGAAGTTTTCTATAGCATAGTTTCTTAACCTTTATTGGTGTTGGGATAATCATGTTGCAACTTAGTCACTAATGAAAGTCATAAAGTCTTCCCTCAAAATGTCCTTATATTAGGCATAATGTTATACAACCTAACGCTTTTAGAGATGTTTTGGGAAGAGGAGGTGAGGGATATGGGTGGGTAATTGGGGGGGGGCACTCTTGGGGGTAAATCTAATCTTCAGAATCTATACATACATTATTTTGTTAAAAGATTGTGTGATTGTTCAACAAATAAATTTCTGAATTAAAAAGAATGTCCTTATATTCATGCCCTCAAATTTTCCTTGGAACTTCAGTGGACTTACAGATCGTCTGCTGAGAATACCCTACTTTAGGTATTTTTCATAAGCCACTTAAAAGACACAAGCAAAGAACTCTGGAGATCAAATGTAGAAGAGATTACATGAAGATGAGTAAATTTTTAAAGGTGCCATGTCATGGGCACTTAGACAATCTGGAAGAACTGATAGATTTTTGTGAGAAATGAATGTTGGCATGCATTCCAAGGGAAAAGAACAACATAAACAAAGATGTACAAGTTAGAAAATACTTGGTCATTTTAAAGAACATAAAATCAATATTATATTATTGAGAAGAGAATATATGGAATTAATAGGAGTTGAGATTAGCTGGATAATTTGAAGCTCCATTATGCAGGTACTTGTGTGCCAGACTTCAGAGTGTGGGTGAAATCTGATTGGTACCACTGGCTTTATCCTTGTCTAAGCTGCCGTTTTCTTCTCACCTGGACTTCTCTAACAGCCTTCTAAATGGTCTTATTGCCCCCATTCTTAAATGGCTCTTTAATCACTTGGCGACCAAAGTAATTTTTTAAAATCAGTTCCTCTCACCGGTGGAACAGAATAGAAGATCCTGAGACAAACCCCCATATCTTTAACTATTTGATATTTGATAAAATGGGCAAAAGCATAGTGTGGAAGAAAGATAGCCTGTTCAACAAATGGTGTTGGACAAATTGGACAGCCATGTGTAGACAACTGAAGCTGGATCCTTATCTTTCGCCCTACACAAAAATTAAATCAAAATGGGTCAAAGACCTGGATATTAAGCCAACAACTTTAAACTTACTAGAAAAAGAAGCAGGGTCAACACTACAGGGCATAGGAGTCAGCAGCACCTTCCTTCACAAAACTCCCATGGCTCAAGCAGTAAAGTCAAGAATAAATGAATGGGATGCAATTAAACTAAAAAGTTTTTGCACAGCTAAAGATCTAGTCAAGAGCATCAAGAGAGAACCTACAGAATGGGAGAAAACCTTTGCCTGCTACACCTCGGACAGAGGGCTAATATCCAGAATATACAAAGAACTAAAAAAGCTAAACACCAAAATCACAAGTAATTCATTCAATAAATGGGCTACAGATCTAAAAAGAAACTTCTTACCAGAGGAAGTCCAGAAAGCCAATAAATATATGAGAAAATGCTCTACATCATTACCTATAAGGGAAATGCAAATCAAAACTTCAGTGAGATTCCACCTCACTCTTGTTAGAGTAGCAAAAATGAAAAATTTGAATAACAACAGATGCTGGAAGGGCTGTGGGAAAAGAGGAACACTGTCACACTGCTGGTGGGACTGCAAACTGATTCAGCCACTCTGGAAAGCAGTGTGGAGAATCCTCAAAAAATTAGGGATGGAACCACCTTATGACCCAGCTATCCCACTCCTGGGTATTTTCCCAAAAGAGTTAGAATCAGCATATTATAGTGATGTGGCTTCATCAATGTTTATAGCAGCTCAATTTACTATAGCTAGACTATGGAACCAACCCAGATGCCCCTCACTCGATGAGTGGATTCAAAAACTTTGGTACATACATACAATGGAATACTACTCTGCCATTAGAGAAAATGATATTATGGCTTTTGAAATCAAATGGATGGAGATGGAAAGAATATGCTAAGTGAAGTATCCTAATCTCAGAGACTCAAGGGCCAAATGGTTTCTCTGTGAAAGCTAGAATACATGAGGAAGCAGTATGTTAGATGGCTAAGCTAATAATAACCTCAAATTATATGATTCTTAATGCAACAGGGGGATGATTGCCTAGGATTACTGGTAGCATAGGGTGGGGGATAGGGTCGGGGGAGGGCTTAGAAAGAATATCTA
>PVKS010043653.1:0-14747 GCA_004027875.1 Aplodontia rufa | reverse complement strand
AGGGGAAGAAATTCGGAATTAATTTTAAAAAATCATGCCATGTGCATATATAAATATACCATGTTTACCTATAAGTAGAATGAACCAGTAAAAAATAGATGAGTGAAAGGAAGATCAGCAGAGTATAGGAAGAAAATGGGGAAGGAGGGACGGGAGGGAAAAGGTGCTGAACATGAACTAAAATCGATTTTCATGCATGTATGATTTTGTTAGTATAAACCCAACTACTATGTATAACTATAATCCTCTAATAAAAAGGAATGAATTTCTCAAAAGTGGGATTATTCTGAGCTTAATCTTGTAATTATTGGGGAGCATCTTTTGCAGCATTTCTGCACTCAGGTATATTTTGCACATTTTCAGCATCAAAAATTTACAAATAATGTTTACTGCCTATATCAGAGACTTTGACCTTTAACTATATCCTATTTGCATTTTTATAATTTTTATCAGTATCTAATGATTTTATTTCTTATGTGAATAGCCCTAAAACTGCTACTATTATTTTTTTTAATTAAAGTATAGCATATTTCCTGTTCTGAAGTTTCTCTAAAATCCAGCAAACTCTACTGAAAGTTAACATATTGTGGAGCATATGTTTCTTATTAAAGAGAAGAGGTCATTTACTTTTTAAAATAATAATGGTATGCTAGTTTATAGTAAACAGAAGTGCATTAGAGTTGGAAAATGTTTAACAACACAGATGATTAGTAAACAGGCACTTAGTTCCTCATTGCAGGGAGGGTAAGTCTGCAGACTTCCAATTAAAAGACTAACTAATTATGATATATGTAATTATTTCCCAAACTTTGTTGAATGGGCTGCCTTTCAGAGCCCAAAATTCAGCTGGAGCCACAAAGCAGTTTGGGGGTTGGTAGTTAATGAAAAGAATAGTGTATTTGTAAGTCTTTTGAAATCCAATAAAGTATTTTCTAAGAATATTTTAACATTTGTTATTCTAGGTTGACTCTATAATTAGTGTTCTTGCACGGAAAGCAGCCAATAAAGGGAAATAATTTAGAATGGATGTTTAAATTATCATTGTGGGGCTGAAGTGGTGGCTCAGAGGTTGAAGCGCTTGCCTGGTGTGTGCGAGGACCCGGGTTCAAACCCCAGCACTACATACACAACTAAGTGTTGGAGAAATGGAGGCCAGATGAAAAACTAAATAAAATTTTCTCTCTCTCTCTCTCTCTCTCATTCTATCCCTCTCTTTATGAAGAAAAAAAAGAAAATATAATTGTGACATTGTACACCTCAGGTTGCAAGGATTAATGGTTCCAAAACGACAGTTCAACTTGTCTTTAAGATAATTGGGTCTTTTAATTAGAGTTCAAATGCTGAACAAATGCGTGCCATTTTGGCTCAACTTACGTTTCTAGGTCCCCAATTTTCTACAATTTCAGAAAACACTTATTTTCTGATTAAAAACACATAAAAGATAAGTATCCTTGCTGCCAAAGGATGATCTTAATGAGAACTAACATCTAGGAAAAGCACACAGAGTTCTGCTGATAACCTCTTTTGTAAAGTCACTAATATGCCATGTTTCATTTGAAGAGTTATTCGTGTTTAGTAAATGCTATAGTCATTCTTGGCATTGGTTTAACTTCTTTCGGCTAATCTTAATAGAAAAATTGACTCCACTCTTTCCAAAACCAGCTCCTGAAGTAACATACTGGAGATTGCTTTCATTTTTTTTTTTTTTTGAAGAGAGAATCAAAGTCAATTTTTTAGCCATCTTCAAGTTGTGGACTGCGAGAGAACAAGTTTTATTGTTGCCTTTACTTCTAATGAGATCACCTTTCAACTTGGGATTCATGCCTGCCTTCTGGACTTCTGAAGACTATGAGAACACTAATAAAATGAACGCAACCATCCAGGCTGAAACCACCCATCTGGAAGCTCCCCTGTCCTCCATGGTGGCCCTGATAATGGTGTTGATAATTATTTTCTCTTTGGTAATGACCTCCTTTGTGACATACTGTTTCCACAAGTGGAAGCTGAGGGGCCGCAAACTGCACAGAGCCCTGGAAGAGTATCAAAGAGATCAGGAGAAAAATATATTCCATAGCCCTCCTGATCTCATTTCCTAAAATATTGTAAACTGACAGTTGAAGGGCACCAAGAAAGACCAAGAAATAGAACAACACGAAATGAGAAGAAATTAGATGTGAAACAACATGAAGTAAAACCATGGACAACAAATGACATGCTGCAAAAAGACAGGAAGTGAAAGGAGAGGAGAATGGCAATTGTACTATGAACTCTGAAAGCAAGGGTTCATGTCATAGTTGATCTGTTAATTCGATTGTTCATTGTTTGAATGTTGCCTATAGTTTCATTATAGATTATAAGCAACTTGGTGATAGGTTTTGTTTAGTTTCATTTCTTGGCGTATTTTGTTTGGTGTAAAGTGAAATCAAAGCCATCGTGTTATTTTATATCTACATTTTATTTACCACCAACCTTTGGTTTGGTGATGGGTGTGACTAAATAGAAGTTCTGTTCTGCTCATTTACCTATTAAGGATGGCCAAATGAATATAAAGATAGGAACTTTAATATCAAGCTTATAATATGGTAGCTTATTTTCTGGTTAGTAATGCTTGTCATGAAGATAAGAAAAATGATTATATAATCATAGCACATGTAACAGCAGGTATTGTTAGTACTGATTGCAACAAAATAGCTAGATACGTTGAAATGTAGGCAATATGTGTTTTATAAAAAGCAGAAAATATTAAATCCCAATTAACGAATGACCACATTCTCCTGAAGTTTTGCTTAAGTTTTGGATTGCTTGAAGTTAACATTAATTAATGTTATGCATGTTCAAAGAAAAATCCTTTTCTGGTTATAATGCTATATGTGTACTTGTTTTCGTAAGACAAAGTAGTTGTTATAATATGAATGAGATGGTTTTTAAGAGTATGTCCTATGTACGTAGTGCTGACAAAATGTGAAAATGTCTTGGATGTTAGAAATGAAATCTATTAAATGAGATAGTATATTATAGAATGCATTGTGGAGCTTAGAAATCATTGGATATAAAACCAAGCACTACTACTTTGTGATGCAATAAATATATGTATAATCAAAAAGAAAATGCTGGTTTGGGGAACGTAATAATGCCAATTATCTTGGGTTAATTTTTTTAAAAATTTCTTAAAGTAAAGGAGGTCTGGTGACCGAGCTCAGCAGAGAGCAGTATCTGTATATCAGAAGACGTCTTGAAAGGGAGGGAAGCAGGTGAAATGAGATTGAAACCAAACAGAAAAACCCATGGTTTTAAAAATCCAGAGAGCAAAAATATTTAGAGAAATTAAGTACATAGTCTGTTCTTAGGGAACCTAGATTAGGATTCAAAATTAAAATTTAGAGAAAAACTAAGAACATTTACAAAGCATACAAAAGGGAATTTCAAATATGTATAGTGAATTCACATGCCTCTAGGTTCCACAATCCTGTGGATACGTACAGTCTATGAACAGTAAAAGAACAAAATTCTTCTTCCCACTTCCTATTTACTTATACAGTACCTCCAAACTCATTTGTAGCTTTACGGTGAGTTTCCAAAGTGTGTGAGATGTGGGGAGGAAGGCAATGGTGTT
The DNA here is from genome assembly GCA_004027875.1 of Aplodontia rufa. Taxonomy (NCBI): domain Eukaryota; kingdom Metazoa; phylum Chordata; class Mammalia; order Rodentia; family Aplodontiidae; genus Aplodontia; species Aplodontia rufa. Next base: position 11,134 of record PVKS010043653.1, on the reverse strand, counting down.
TACAATTACAATTAATATTTCAGCTATAGTCACTACATAGTGACTGCCATATTCTTTCTATCATGTTTTGCTTCCTATTTGATAACAATTTCTATCTGCAGAGCTGCTCCAAAGAACCTTACTGTTTACTCTTGAATATGGTGCTCATTATGTAGAGTCAGGTCTGTGGCAATGATGCTGTCTCCCAGTTCTTAAAAAGTCTCATTCCTTGTGTTGCCAGAGTGGTAAGGTGTTCCATACAGAACTAAAGAGAAACCATCCAATTAGGTACCAGGCCTATTACCTGGGCTCCTAAGAAGTACTGCTACTTCCCAGACTCTCAAAAAATTACTCCACCTTCAAAAAACACCTTAAGCTCAAATCATTCCAAGTAGCAAAGATGAAGACAAACAGCATACACCATCTCCCTTGAATTTGGTTCCCCATCTTCTCACTACTTACCTCAGTTACAAAACAAATTCCCCTGTTCCCTTCCAATATCAATTAGTGTAAACACTGAGGGGAACTAGGAAAGATAATGGTCATGTGTCTTAGACCGTGTTATGCTGCTGTAGAAGAATACCACAAATTGGGTAATTTATGATGAACAAAAATTCACTTCTCCTGATTCTGGAGGATGGGATGACCAAGACTGAGGGACTGGCATCTGGAGAAGGCCATGATTTTTGCTGCATCTTTTTGTGGCAGAAGGTAGAAACACAAAGAGTAGGTGGTTTGGGGACTGAACTCATCCTTTTGTCATGTACCAACTCCTATGATAAATAAACCATTCCCATGATAATGATCAACTATTAAACCTGATCAACTATTAAAGGTCCTACCTCGGAACACTGTTGGATTGGGGATTAAGATTCTAACACATGGACTTTGGGAACTTTCTGCCGCTATAGGACAATTACCCGTTTAACTCCAACTTCCAGTAAGATTGACCTTCCTTTTCTTAACCTCTCAGCAGCAGCCTCTTCAAAATTCATATTTCTGTCAACACTGCAATCAAGACATTATAAAATTATTGTGTTCATCAAAGCCTTTCCAACCCCTGCCACATGTCTGGTTCTAAAGCTGTTCACAAAATTTAGCTATTTGTTAAGACAACAGTTCACTTATTGTACTAAAATCTGTATTATCTTTCTACTTCAGTGTGACAAATTGCCGTAAAATTTAGCCACTTACAAGCACAATCATTTATTATTTTTCAGTTTCTGTAGGTCCCGAATCCTAGCACATATACCTGAATTCCTCTGGCTCGGGTCTCTTACTAGATACGTAGTCAACATGATGGCTGAAAGAAAGCCTCCATCTAAAGGATCCCCTGGAGATCTAACCTCACTAACATAGTTATTGAGGAGATTCAGTTCCTCACAGGTTATTAGCTATGGACCTTTTGTACTTCCTTGTTATGTTACACTCTCCATAGGGCAGCTCATAACTCAGGTGGCTTCCCTCCCAGGGGCTTATATAGTCTAAGGTATGCATTCACAGTCTTCTCAATATTTCTGCAGTAACTACATCCTAGAATATATGCTGTAAGAGAGATATCAAACTGAATATTTGTAAGCCATTTGATACAAAATGATTATGTCAGGTGGCACAGGGATTTATTTTAATATAAAATAAGTATGGAAAATATGCATGATGACATAAAGGAAGATGTTTGTATTAAGTAACACTAATAAATTACAAAAAGAGCCTCAGAAATGTTAGCTGTGAGAAATATTATAGTTTGAATACAATAGGTAAGAAAATTAGATCCAACTGTAGAATGAATTAATAAGTTGGAATTCTTTATGAAGTTGGCAGTATGGTCAGCAATATGGAGGACAAAACAAATGTTTTATTTGGATAATATGAACCCCAGGAGGAGAGACAAAAAAACTGGATGAGAAGAACTATTTGAAGAAGTAATGGACATGAATCTTCCCAAATTAAAGTTTGAAATGGATCAGAGAATGTCAAGCACTTAGATGAATTGACTTATTTTATAAGTCATTATTCATTGTCTGTTTTTGCCATAACAAATTACTACATAAACATTGTAGAAAAATTTAAGAATAGCAAAGACAGAGGCTGAGGGTGTAACTCAGTAGTATAGCACATATCCAGCATGTGTGAGACCCCAGGTTTGATACCTGCCACTGAAAAAAAAAGCAAAAACAAAACTAAACAAAACAACACAAACACACACACACACACACACACGGACACACAGACAATGCTAAACACTCCTAGGCAAAAGGGCCAAATGGCTTACATTGAAACAAACATCTGATTTATGTCATACCTTATAACTATGAGAAAAGAGAATAGAATAACAATATAATGAAAAAGAGCATTGAACATGGAATTCTATATACAGCCAAAATGTCATTCAAATGTGAGATTATAATACAAATATTCTCAGGTATAAATGCTTCAAAACACTTGGATACAGCACTCAAAGGAGAAGAAAACAAATCCAGAAAGTAGTACCAGAGATATGGGAAGTAAGTATAATTTTTGTAGAAAGAAAATTATTGTTTTAAAACTACTATAAGAGAGAAAGAGAAAGAATATCATAGATCCATATGACTTTTGGAGGAGTGTACCGTATCACTTACATTCAATAATTCAACTTGAAGATCCCACTTTTATTCAATATAGTTCTCAAGATCCTGGCTGGAGCAATCACGCAAGAGAAGGGAATCAAAAGGATAGGAATAGGAGGAGAGGAAGTCAAACTACCCCTTTTTGCTGATGGCATGATCCTATATCTGGAAGATCCAAAAAACTCCACCAGAAAACTGCTTGAGATTATAAAAAGATTTGGCAAAGTAGCAGGCTACGAGATCAACATCCATAAATCAATACCTTTCCTATACGCTAACAATAATAGGGCAGAGGAAGAAATCAGGAAATCAGTCACATTCACAATATCCTCTAAAAGAATAAAATACTTGGGAATTAATCTAATAAGAGAAGTAAAAGACATCTACGATGAAAATTACTGAAAACTGAAAACAGAAATTGCAGAAGACCTGAGAAGATGGAAAGGTGTTCCATGCTCTTGGTTAGGCAGACTTAATATAATTAAAATGGCCATTCTACCAAAAGCACTATACAGATTCAATGCCATCCCCATCAAGATATCAATGTCATCCTTTACAGATACAGAAAAAGCAATTCTCAAATTCACTTGGAACAACAATAAACCCAGAGTAGCCAATATAATACTAAGCAAGAAAGACGAAGCAAGTGGTTTTGCAATACTAGATCTACAATTATACTATAGAGATGTAGCATTAAAAATAGCATGGAACTGGTATCAAAAGAGGAATGAAGACCAGTAGAATAGAATAGAAGACTCTGAAACAAAGCCACAAATCTTTAAACATCTGATCTTTGACAAAGGGGATCTAAACATATCATGGAGGAGAGGCAGCCTATTCAACAAATGGTGCTGGACAAACTGGACAGCCATGTGTAGGAACTTGAAATTAGGTCCTTATCACTCACCTTGCACAAAAATCAAATCTAAACAGATCAAAGAATTAGGAATTAAACCAGCTACCATACAACTGATAGAACAATTCAGCAAGTGGTAGTTGGCAAAGACTTTCACAGTAAGACCCTCAAAGGGAAAGAATGAAAGTCAAGAATTATGAGTTGGATGCTTTTAAGTTAAAAGTATTTTGCTCAGCCAAGTAATTAGTGAAAACAGTCAAGAGACAACCTACAGAATGGGAGACAATCATGGCCTGTGATCCCTCTGACAGGGGACTAATATCCAAAATTTACAAAGAACTCAAAAACCTCAATAACAAAAGCACATACAATCCAATCAATAAATGGACCAGAGAGCTGAACAGAAACTTCTCAACAGAGGACATTGAGCAAGCCAATGAATGCATGAGAAAGTGTTCTAAATCACTGATAATCAGAGAAATGCAAATCAAAACTACCTTAAGATTTCACCGCACTCCAGTCAGACTGGCAAAGATGAAGAATACAAACAATAACAAATTCTGGAGGGGTTGTGGGGAGATAGGAACAGTAGCACACTGTTGGTGGAATTGCAGACTGGTCCAGCCACTCTGGAAAGCAGTATGGAGAGACTCCTCAAAAAGATTAGGCTTGCATCCACCATATAGCCTATCTGTCCCTCCTCTGGGTATTTTCCCAGAGGAATTAGAATCAGCACATTACAGCAACACAGCAAAATCAGTGCTCATACCAGCTCAAATTACAATAGCTAAATTATGGAATCAACGCAGATACCCCTCACTGAGTTCTACTCAGCTGTTAGAAACAATGATATTGCAGCTTTGGAAAGTAAACGGATGGTGATGGAAGAAATCATGCTGAGCGAAGTTAGCCAAACCTAGAGAGTCAAGGGCCTGATGTTTTCCCTCAATTGTGGAGGCTGCAGCTAAACTCTGTCTTGGGGGAAAGGTAGTCAAACTCATGTGTTAGATCCACCAAAAGAATGCCAATATATAATCTAGGGGAACCATAGATATGTAGGTGGGGGAGGGAGGAAGGGAGAGACGGGCGGATGGGAGAGGTAGGGAGGACAGCCTATGTGTCAACCCCCTTAGAAGTCAAATAGTACTTATACCTTCATTTAATTCTGGAAAATTTACAATCCTATATACATACATATATATATACATATATATATATATATGTATATATATACATGCATACAGACATACATACATAAATATATATATGCACACATGCATACATATTTATATCTCTTATGAGATATAATATAGGAAAATCAAGAGACAGGGGAATGGGCATTATGGGGGGAACTATGATTTAAGACCAGATGCATATCATATTGTCACTTCATATGCATTTAAGATTCTTTGACAACTCAACTCCTTAATAAATTTTTTAAAAAGGAAAGAAAAAATAGTGAAAAGTGAATTGGAAGAAAAATGTAATGTGTCAAAATTTATGAGATACAGTTGCAAGATACTGCATAAGATATTTGAATAAGCTATGCTGCATGCCTTTAAAATAATGTAAATGTTTAAGCCTATTGTTGATTATATACAAAAATAACAAGGGGTGATAGGAAGGGAGGAGAAGGGGAAATGTTGGAACTGAGTTAAAGCAAGGTACACCCCAAGCATTTATAAGCATGTCACTGTATATACTATAGTCATGAATGTAAAAAAATGTTCTTCATGGGTATAAAAATTATATTTCTGTACTTGGATATTTTAGCAAAAATATAGGACCAAGAAAGAAAGGCAAGGGATCTGGGGAATGAAAGGAGCAAGGTAGGTGTGATGCGGAGGGTTTTGACCAAATTGTATTGCTGTATTGCGTGCATCTATGAATTATGACAAATCCCATCATTATGTACAACTACAATGCACCAATAAAAATAAGAAAAGACTAAAAAGAAATAACTATGTTAAGAAAAGAACAGAGCCTACTGGACTTGGAGGCATTTGCGCACATGGCTTTGGTTTATTTCAAATCAGCAAGGGAAGAAGATGCTGCAGATGGAGTCTAGAGAATTTCACAGGTAAACCTTTAAAATTCTCTCTTTCATAGGGGATAAAAGTCAAGATGGGCCACACAGAAGAAGCTTCTGTTTCCAGTAATGCATCGTAGTAACAAGCTCACATGCACATTGTTTCTGCCAAGGGAAGCTCACTTAAGATTTACGCTCCAAAATTTTTTATTTGGGACTTGTCATACAGGCACTTCTGCCCTCACATTTGATCACAATTTATAAAATTCACAGCTCTCAGAGGGAAAATGGTATTTACCATAAGCCACATTATTTACACAATCTGGGTGGGCTGGTACATCAGGCTGCAGTGCTCCAGATGTACCAATCAAGCTTTTCAATTAATAACATAGGGAGCATTTTAAAAGACAAATTCACAGATACCAACCAATGGTTAATTCTGCAAGAAGACACTCCTAAATTTATGTGAGAATGGAGAAATATCAAGCTTGTGTGTTAACTCTTTTCTTCACATGCAAAATGATCACTGTGTGTTATTTGGAGGCTAAAAACATAGGGTTTTAGGGGAAATAACCGTAATAAATAAAACAGGGTACGTAATTTTTCAAGAAATGGAAGAAAACTTGGCTAGCAAATAAACAGAAAGGAGAAACAAACATTTAACTATACCAATAAGTGTTTAAGGAATTAAAATTGTAGTCAGAGGTTTATCCTGAAAAAACATCAGCCCTAAATGATTTACATGTGAGTTGTAATTAAGAAATATTTTATATAAGTATCCATAGAAAATAGAAAAAAAATGCTAAGCTCATTGTAAACATTAAGATCTAATGTATTCATTTAATGATGGCAGTAAAATTGTGGTCCTAAGACCAGATAAAAATAATCAAGAAAAGAAAACATGGACTAAGACATGAAAATGCTAACTAAAATGTTATCAAAATTCAACACAGTTTTAAAAGAAACATTTTGTGATCAAGTGAAATCCATCCCAGAAATCCATATAATGATATTCAACATAGCGTATCTTCCATTTTTTAACAGGGAGTAAAGGGTATAATATTATATATTATACCAATATAATAATCCAAAAGAGCATTGAACCTTGATTTCTCTATATAATCAAAACATCATTCAAACCTGATAGTACATTGACAAACACAGAAAAATTGTGCATTTCTTCAATCAAGATAATAACATGCGGGGCTGGAGCGGTGGCTCAGCGGTTTCAGTGCTTGCCTGGCGAGCATGAGGACCTGAGTTCAAACCCCAGCACCACGTACACAACTAAGTGTTGGAGCAACAAAGGCCATGTGAAAAACTAAATAAATTTGATTCTCTCTTTCTCTGTCTATCTCACTGTCCCTCTCTCTTTAAAAAAAAAAAAAGATAATAACATGCATTCTATATTCCTTAATTCCTAATTTTGATAAATTTAATACCAAACTGGAAACAGTACTTCCTCAATCTGGAAATGTTTTATACTAAAAACTAAACATTCTATTTAATTATATTAGCTATCTTTTTCTGCATAGCAAATTACCACAAACTTAATAGCTTAAACACACATTAAAACACATTTTACTTGAATTTATATTTAAAATTATACTGAAAAATTACACATGGTTATAGAATACCATGTGATGCTTCAATGCATGCATGCTTACACTGTACAATGTATAAATTAAAGTAAACTTATCTATCTCCTCTAATATGTATCATTTCCTCATGGTGAAAATATTCAAAATACTTTTTTCATTAACATTATGTATAGGCACTAGCTTCCAACTCCTGTGGGTCAAGAGTCTAGATTTGACTTAACTGGTTCCTCTGCTTAGGGCTTCAAAAGGCTGCAAAATGTTTCCTAAGCTGCATTCTCTTCTGGAAGAGCAAAAGGAGAAGAAGCTATTTCCAGCCTCACTTGGGTAGCTGGCAGATCTCATTTCCTTGTGAAGTTAGGACTGGAGATGTAGGTTTCATTCTAGCTATTGGCTGAAAGCCTCAGCTTCTATAGCCCTCCCATACTGCTTTCCAGATGGGTTTTGTTAACATGACCACTTCATAAAGCCATCAAGAGGAGTTGCTAGACTGGTACAATCACTCTGGAAAGCAGTTTGGAGATTCCTCAAAAAAACTAAGAATGGATCCACCATTTAACCCAGCTATTCGACTCCTCAGTATATATCAACAGGACCTACAATGAGCATTCTCAAATGGTGCAGCCACATCAATATTCATAGGAAAACAATTCACAAAAGCTAAGCTATGGAACGAACCAAGGTGCCCTTCAACCAAATAATGCATAAAGAAATTATGGCATATACACATAATGGAGTATTACTCAGCTGTAGGGAAGGATGTCTTTATGTAATTTGCTGCCAAATGGATGAAACTGGAGGATATCACGCAAAATAAAATAAGCCAGTCTCAAGAAACCAAAGGTGGAATGTTCTGATATGTGAAAGCTAACCCCAAATAAGGAAAAGAACAGAAGAATAGACAAAAGGGAGGGAAATAGAGGAAGGAGGAATGAAATAGGGAAAGGTATGGGAAGGAATTAATCAATCAACTTGCCCATGTTCACATATGAATCTATCATAGTGTATAATGTATGTATATGTGTGTATATATGTAAATATATATATATATGATTTAAAGAGATGAAGACATATGATGCACTTAGAGAAAATGATTTCTACACATATGTGTGTGTGTGTGTGTGTGTGTGTGTGTGTATCACTAAAAATCCCAGCTATTTAGTAAATAACAGAGGGAAGAGGGAAGGGAAAGGTTTGTGGGGGGGTACACTGAGGACTTAATTAGAATAAGTTATACTGCATGCTTTTATTAAAAATGTTAATGTTCATTCTATTGTCAAGCATATCTAAAAAGAACAGGGTATGTTAGGAAGGGAGTGGAAGGGGAAATGCTGGAAATGAGTTAAAACAAGGTACCCACTAAGTTTTTAGAAGTATGCCATTGTATATACTATTGTCATATATATACATGTATAAATGTTCTTCATAGTTGTAAGAATTATGACATTATACTTGTGCATATTAGAATAAATATACAACCGAGGAAGAGAGGCAAGTGACCAGGGGATGGGAGGAGAGAGGTAGGTGAGTGCTGCGGGGGGTGTTGAATTGTGTGTATCTATGAAAATCTTAGGACAAATCCCACCATTGTGTACAACTATATTGCACCAACAAAAAAAGAAACATCTCTAATGCAAGTTTGTTTGCATGATAGAGTTTTATACAGTGTCAAATAATAACAGGAATGTCATCTCATCATCATTGACATATTGTATTGATTAAAAGCAAGTCACGATAAAGTGTAATGTTATGCAACATAATACATTTTGGGGGATATTGTGGGAAGGGGAAGGGAGGGATAAGGGTGAGTAATTGGGGGGGCACTCCTGGGGGTAATTCTAATATCCCGAATCTATACACATTTTATATTATTTTGTGAAAAACTTGTATGGTAGTTCTATAATAAATCTCTCAATAAAAAAAAGCAAGTCATGAAAACTGCACACACTTGAGAGGATTCCCAAATGTGGGAATAACAAAAGGCAAGGACCATGATTGTATCACCTGCAAGTCTATCTACTACATTAATGAATAAAATTCAGATTATTCATTTTAAATATAGAAACAAAAAGAAATTTGCCCTGTGTCATGCCATCAATTGCCATAGTATTGGATATCGTGGCCAAAGCAGGAAGGAAAATAAAAGTAATATGAGGTAGAAGGAGTACAAAGGAGAATAAAGCTTTTCCATTATATAAACGATATGATCATTGACCTGGGAGGAAAACAATGGAATAAAAGAGAGCTAGTAAGAAATCCAGGGGAGATTCAAGATGGCGACCAACCCACCAGCAGTGACTCCGAGACACTCCTGAGACTCACATCACACTGCAGGACTGCACGTGGATTCCCACGGTAGGACAAAGCTCCCAGTGTGGGGGAACATTACCCCCTCTAATTTTTTTAACCCCAAAGGGAAAGCATGGTACATTAACAAATATAAAGGAGGAAGTGTGTGGCTCCCGTGTGACTGGCCCCACACCCGGGGGGGAGGGGAGCTTCCCCAGAGGGGAGGAAACAGAGTAAGATTCCTAGTCAAATACCCTAATCCAGCCACGAACTCCCTGATTTGATTGAACTTAAATTACATGAACTTGGAATAAAGCTCTGGAAATTAATTGCTCACATTAGCGAACTTACAACTGTTTGTGCGAGTGGCAGCAGCTGGCTCCCTATTGTGATGTGTCCCTGAGGGCGGGGCTGGCTGATCAGCAAAAAACGGTCATGGGGTCTCAGCCGCCATGATCAGAAAACCAGAATCTACCGGCCTGAGTATTGGCCATCTCCCAAAGGGGCTGTGTGGTACTGGGATCTGCCTCTCCACCTCCGGTTGCTGCCGGTGGAGCTGGGGAAGGAGAAGATTCGACACAAGGCTAACCTCTTCCTCCCTTGTACTCTGAGATCCTGCTATCTGAAGAAACAGACACTCTTCAAAACGATCACTTGCTTGCTATCATCATATATTGTGAGAGCACTCTCAAAGAAAACTGCTACTATTGGTGCTATCACCAGCACATCTGTTTTTGTTGAAACGGACTAGTACCTGCACCTATAGCCTCTGAAGATCTTGCAGACCGGTCTGGCATCTTTAGGTCTGTCTTGACCAAATAGCTCCCCATCACAATGAAGCAAAGCCATAAGAAGCTTCAATTACTCCGGCAAGAGAAACAAGGTTGAACTACAAGACACTCTGACTCTGAAAATGAAGAGAAGGGGAAATGACTCACCACATTAACCCCACAGCTCGCCACCCAAGGATCCCATAGCTGGCGCCCTAGATGAAAACCAAAGATATTGTATCAACATTATGATTAGTAATTCAATCAAAGAGTTGAGAGATGAAATAAGGAAAGAGATCAGAGAACAATTTCAAGAGATGAGAGATAACTTTTACAGGGAAATAAGGGAGCAATTCCATGAGATGAAAGATCAGCTATACAAAGAAATAGATATTCTGAAAAGAGACGTAGCAGAACTATCAGGATTGAAAAACATGGTTAACCAAATCAAAAACTCACTGGATGATACCAACAACAGTGTATACGCTACTGAAAATAGAACTTCAGCCCTTGAGGAACGAACATCAGAAAATGAAGATCTGCTAAACATTGTTGAACTCAAAGAAGATAAACAAGACAAGCAACTTATAGTACATAATCAGAACTTCCAAATAATATTTGATGAGATGAGGCATAATAATCTGAGAATCTTTGGTCTGGAGGAAAACTCCGAACAGCAAACAAGAGGCATCAATAAAATGTTAAGCAAAATCATAAGTGAGAACTTCCCTCATTTGCTATTGATCCGAATACCACGTCCAAGATGCTTATAGAACACCAAATAGACCTAATCAGTGCAGAAACTCACCAAGACATGTCATTTACAAATTGAATAACAGGGAAATTAAAGAGAGAATTCTAAAAGTTGCTAGAGAAAAGCCCCAAATCACATTCAGAGGCAAACCAATTCGGATCACTATGGATTTTTCAGAGCAAACAATGAAGGCCAGGAGAGCTTGGAACAAGTGTTAAAAAATAACAGCTTCCACCCAAAGATAATATACCCT